>JAQIXR010000353.1:0-31182 GCA_034700825.1 Quadroppia sp. Gr-Ori-00064 | reverse complement strand
GCAAACGATCCAAAATTTTGTCAAAATATCAAATATTTTTGTAAAAAATTACAAACACTTTTATGTGTTGAGTAATGAAAATGAAATGTATTTAAAAAAACAATATATGAAATTAATACAGAGTTTCTGAGTATGACAGACATTAATGGTTTAAGTGATAGCTTTTACATCGTGAGACCTAGTGCTGAGGTTTCCACAAATTAACAACAATCACTGTTACACAACAAACTTCTGATAACTTATTGGTCCCCCCGATACTGGTTTTGTTATAAAAGAAATTAATATTCAAACAAAAGGTATTAGACTTTGAATATCACATACCCGGGTCATAGCAACACAAAAAGTTTACAAATTAAAAACAAAATAATTGATTGAATTATTTATTTAAAAATTTATAATTTTATTGAATTGAATATAAATACAAAAAATAATGATTTCATTTTGTTTACGATTCATGTCATCCGAAATGTTTAGATATAATAATATATTGACAAATATTTAAGACATTATTTCACAAAGAATTTGAAAATTTCAATACAATTGACATCTTTTGCCCCTTTAGGTTACCTTTCATATATTGAACACAAATTATATAGAATTAACAAATTAAAAATAGAAATAAAAATTATTATTAAATTTAAAGTTAATAAAAATATCAGTAATTGATGAACACATTCGGTGATGTGATGGTTGGAAAGGGATGTTGGAATGGCTTGAGACACGGACGATGACATGAATGAAAGGTCAATTTTCAAGAAACCTGTAGAAACGAGCTTCTGACTCCTTCGGGTCTACAAAAGCCCGGGTCTACAGGGTAACTCGCAAATGACTTCATGCCTGGCCTCACTCGGGGCTTGTAGTCACCAAACGATGGACAATAGGTTCAGATAACAGACAACAGGTTCACTGAGGGGAACATTGGGTGAAATGATATGAGTTTTGATGAGTTTTGATGAGTGAAGACATTGAGACAAAGAGAGACAAAGCTATAGAAATGTATTGCAAATGAATTCTTCTCTCAGTATTGATGAAAATAAGCGAATCTAATAATTATTTGACGTCTGTCTGTATCACAATTCAGTTCCACCCCCTGTGACAGGTGAGTGAAGTAGAAGCAAAGGCAGAGCACAGCAATCGTTTGATTTGAGATCCAATAGAAATAATTTAATGTTAATTATATGTGTCAACCAACCAAAGAAGTTATGTTCGCACCGTTCGTTCGCTTTCACAGTTTCTATGGAAATATCTAAAGGGGAGACAAATGTATTTTGCATAAGAAATAGCATTCAATTCAACACAATTGCAATGAATGTATGCAATGATGTGGACATAAAATCTGATAATTTTAGTATTGAATCAAATGATTGGATCAAAACTAGACATAAAGTGAGGGAAGAAATGCCAACACTTTTTGTTGAGTCAAACCTATGGATAGTAGTGTTGGATTGGATGCCAACTGTTCTCAGACCATATCATAATAATTGCAAGGATTGGCTCCAATAGGATAATTGCAATGAAAATTACAGACTAGAGAGCAAGAGAGATGAAAGGCCCGGAGCTGTGAGCACAGGCACTATATAGCATTATAAGCAATGCCATACAAAAGCTTTCATTTATCACGAATCGGAAAAACCTGAAGCAATGCGTTATTACATTGTATGCCATGGAATGGCATATCATATGAGTTCCATCAAAACCCATCATTTGGTTCTGCAATCGTGAAAATAACAGCCCAGTGATGTCGAACCATTTCCTCATTGGTCTCATGCATAAAACTACTTGTGCTCGCATGAGAATCGCTACTGCATGCCATACCATGCCATACCATGCCATACCATTCCATGCAATTCGAAATGGTTTGCCATCCATGAGCTCAAACACATTGGTATTGCAATGCATTCATGCATTTCTCTCATTGAAAATCATTTCAAATAAGACTCGAATCACTTTTCGTCACAATTTGTCGTTTCACTGAATATTCAGATCACTTGAATCTTCGATGGAACCGGAGTTCGCTCTGACAGCAATCAGTCGGTCATCAGCACTGTTTCAACGTTAAGACTTGCCATCGATTCATATGATGTGAACAAAACAAACAATTGTCACAAAACTATCGGTCTATCAATCAATCAAATGAAGATTATTTATAAGTTATTGAAACATATCTCAAATATATTGAATAACAGCAAACATAAGACACATAACACTTACCACCGCTTATATGAAGTCAACCTCAAAGCGATTAACTCTATTTGAACTCAATTTGCTTTTCTTCGCTCAAGACATCAAATCTTAATTATTAACTGTTTTAAAACGAATAAAAGTCAAGTCAAACCAATTGCCGCCATATATAAGCCATTCCGACCATCACTATTACAGCCTTACTTTCCTCCTCATACGCGACCCACTATACAAACCAACGGCACCAACAGAATAGACATCGAGTGCGCAGGACATGGCAATAGTGTGAACCCCAATGTTTTATGGCCATCATTGGCCTTCTTCAATGGTCTGTTCGGCCTTGGTTAATTACATCCATAAATATTTTTGCCATTCAATAAAAGTTGACGGCTTTGTACCAGACATACCATTCCATTCAATGTCAGGCCAAACATAACCCTAAATACCAATAAAACTAATTCTTTTCGATTTAACTTTTGAACCCAAAACAAGTCATCAAAAACGCCAAATCAAAACTAACTGATCCTTCAAACCATCTATAGTTCAAATGCTTGACTTAAAAAATATTTTTCACTTTTCGTGAAAATCAATAGAAATTTCTACCAATTTTTCAACGATTATAACATTATTTTAACACAAGTTTTTCATCGAAAACTTCGATGAAATTTGTGAACAAAAAGTCATTAAAATATGGATTTATGTTATATTCAGTCAGTTATGAAACTAATTAAAACTTGGAAGTGATAGGAATGTCGGTGTTGGCATTGGATGCAATGGTGGACTGGTATATATCGTGCACCACAGCACCAGCACCATATGGGCGCTCATCGATTCTCTGGAAAACTTTCTCTTTTTCTCTTTACTCACTTTCGCGTCACTTTTTAATCAATAAATCGATCTTTTATTGCGTGCTTTACTCGAGTAAAACACAATGAAAAGCACCCGAAGTTTGAGGGAGAGGGAGACTAAGGGAAAGGCACAAAACGGAAAAGAGGCGTAGGCTTGGCATCGGAAAATCGAAATGACACGAACAGACAGGGCTTTTACCCGGTATCACAACAGTATCACAACGGGTGACGCATAAAAGTTTGGCTCTAACTCTGAATCCCTTTTCTTCTGAACTCATTCAAACATTTAAAGCCTATACAAAAAGTTTGGTTAAGTTAGTCTTCAACTGATTGCTGACAATCATTTTGACGAATATATCCGTAAATAAAATTCAAAAAGTGATACGTTTTGAGCACTTATTCAACAATTTATAGGAAATGCATATCAATATTAGCCCAGGTATTAGTTATATGTTTGCTTTGTTGCAAATCTGCAAATATTTGATAAGAAAATTAGATGAAAAATACTTTTGTTCACTTCATTAGCGACTTTGAAATCGATTAAAATTGCATTTAATTAAAGAAATTGTTAACTAATGTCTAATAAGTTTGTGATGATTTGATTGAAAAAATATTCAATAAGTTTATAAAGTTTTTGATTCGGTTGAGACAAAAGTTATGTTCAGATTGTTTGAAATGAAAGCAATCCATTGAATTGTAATCAATGGACAGTCGCTCAAAAACAAAGATTGTCTCACATTTTGACATAAAGTTTGTCACTAAACGACTCAAAACAACATTGAAATCGTGTATAACTTAACAGTTCATACACTAAAAGATAAGACTCTCAACAAAGAGAGAAGACATTAGTTTTTCTGCCTCTAAGCCAAACCGTACTGAAAGCAAGTAATGGTAGAGTCACTGAAGAGTCAATGTTATACTTATAGATGAATCGATGATCGGTTGCCAACACAGACCACAGACAAAGACTGCGATCAGTCGTCGTATTTGCATTTGTTTGAGACATCACTCAATAGTTATCATATTTAGGATGTCGTCATCGATGGTCGTCATCGGTGGTCGTATTACTCGAATTGAACACATGTTTGTCTTATTAAACGATTGTCAGACATCTATAGACAATGTCAGACACCGACTGATATATACTCAAAGCAGGGGTTAATCGTTGGCCTAAACTCTCTCCCAAATGACACAAATCTGAGACCAAATCTCATTAATAATAACATTGAATGAAATAAGTTATGCAAAGAATTGACTCTATAGTGACTATATAGCACTGGTAGTTATTATTGGTGCTCACATACATCACACACACATCACAGAGACAGCACATCAACACAGCCCTCACCCGATCCCTACATAGATGAACGCTGGGATCGGGTCTCCCGGTCTCCAGTTGTCACCACTCCTTCAGACAGTGCAAGGATAGGGACATAAAGCCATTGCACATACGATTGACTTCAATAACGAATAAAATGTTTCAATAATTTATATGAATTTTTACGTAGAATATCGTCACTAAAACAAAGGACAGACTCTTTGCACAGTTGTTCCAGAAGTTAATTAATAGTGTATTTGTTTGAACAAAACAATCCAATTCTTGTAGCACTTCTCACTTAAATGATGGCAAATATTTTGCGCAAATATGAGAATGAAATACCAGTGAAAGGAGGGATTGAGCCTCAATTGAGATAATAATTAGGCCAATGGCCAACGGCCTGTGCCTTCAGTTACTTCACGTGCAAAACGTCACTAAAATATATTAGTTTAAAACTTAGTATAAATATTAAACATTAATAACGAAGACTTTCTTTACAATGAACTGAGAAATGAGTGAACAAACAGTCTGTTCCCAAACTCCACAAAAGTCATTACAGACACTGTTTTTCACTATTTTAAAGCCATTTGAAATCCATTACAACAGCAGACTTGAAGGCAATGGCAAAGCAAACATCAAACTCATTAGCATTGACTTAAGACAAAGACAAAAGACGAGTCGACACAACCAACACAACCATCACTTCCAACATTACGACAACATTATTATCTGTTTTCAATTGCTTTCAATGCAATGATTGTGTCTGAATGTCAGCACAGACACAATCATTCACTCCAATCGTTGTCTCAATAATACTGTATTCTCTTTATTAATATCTTATTTAAAAATATTATTTAAAAAATATTTTGATTTTGATTTTGAACACAAACTATTGAATGAGAGACTAAGCAATGGTTTAAACGAATTAAACTTTTGCAACAAAACTTAGTTTTAACAACGGCTCGAAAGCCCCACAATTTCCTGCAGATCTCCCACTTTGTTGGCTGTCGACCAGCCCTGTAAGCCCTGTGCAGAACCAGAATCATTAATCATGTCTGAATCCATCGCACTTTGTATAAGTGTCCGACGTTTTCACTCTTATGCAAAACATTCATTAATCTTAAAAAGAGATTTCTATGAGTTCTATGAGTTTCAAATTACACCTGAAATAAATGTTTGTTTTAATCTGAATCACGAAAACTCTTTTAACAATATTTACAATATTTGACACTATTTCACACAATTACACTCTTTTCAGATTATATTACTTCTAATATCCATACAAAGATTGATTGAATATCATATCAATTAAACTCTCGTAAATAATCTGAAACTGTGTCACAAATTATGAAAAATTACAAAATATAATATAAGTTAAGTTCAGAGTTAATCAATTACTGCAGACATTACTTACAGGTTATCAATGGCTTTAGGCCAACAATTTTGGACATTTATATCATAATGTCATAAGATTTTATTGTTGTCCCATCTCTTCGGTAAATACTGTACTTCTCATACATTTATATTATATAACATTTGAATTGCTATTTAAGAAACTCAACGAACAATGAATGAATGCATTCGTAAAGCTGTTAATCACTTGAAGCCAATTGTGATCCAAACATAAATATATAGAAAAATAATTCAATTTAAATAAATTTTATTTATTTAGAGATATATTTTAGTGTTAATTAAACGAAACATATTTTTTAAAATTATTTATTTTGAATATTTATTGTCAAATATTTTTAATATAATTATTTTAAAAATATTATTTTAAACACATTTGACAATAATTTATTGAAAGTAATTGAAATATAAATCTATTAATCATGTTATAAACGATGCCATTAATAGACTGAATGGTTAATCATATTTAGATCAGGTATACATCCCGGACCCCATGCCAGACCCCATGCCAGAGCGCTATTATATATTGTGTAAAACCAATCAAATTGTTTGGCAGTTATTTGCGATTTCATGTGAATAGTATTGAGTTTTTGATGACTTATTTAAATGAAAAACATTTGCAATGAATTTAAAAATTGTGAAACTTTTTCAAATCAATGCCACAAACGGTCTACTGCTGACCACTTGTGCTGTCCTGTCCTGTCCTCTGCTGTCCTGTCCTGTCCTGTGCTGGCAATGACAGAGAAACTATTTATTGAGAGAGGGAAGGAATGAAGGAATAGTAGTGCTATTGATAGTTAGGTAAATGTCTTAATGGTTCCCTTTTGCCTCATGTCTGATATGATTGATGACACTAGCGGTGGTCAAATAGCAAGGCCATCGTATGCCCGATATGTTCATTGGCACCCATCTGAGCAGTTGCACCCCTTTCCATATGGATCGCATGATATGTGGATTGTGTGAGACTTTCTCAACTAATTACTTGAGACTAAAGGCACTGATTTAGCACTGATTTAGCATTGATTTCATTATTAATATATTATATTGTAATCAATAATACATTGAATTATTCTTTGACCGCAAACTGTTAGCTGTGGCTAAAAGAGGACTCAATTTCTTTGCAGTCATTCATACTATTGAGCGAAAGTATTTGGGTTTTGATGTTCTGACGGTATGACTGAATATGAGATAAAAAGTAAAGATAGAAATGTTTGGAAATGTTTGCAAAAGTATAGATAATATAGAAATGTTGTGTTATTGTTGAACAACAAAAGCATAGATTGTGAGCGAAACACACTTTTGCTTTGATGGTTGAGTTGATGGGAAAAGAAGGAGGTGGAGAGGAAATGCGGGAGGAGAGACAGCGCATGGATGGAGCACTGGCTGGCTATGGAGCTATGGATAGCACTGCCAGCACTGCCAGCACTGCCAGCATTGACAATAACATCTACTCATATGTTCTTCTGTTAACTCCAATTCCACTCTAATGTATACTTGTTTTCTCTGTTTCTGGCAAAGCATACATACATACAGTGCTCAGCTCTGGCCTACACTGTACTAACTGTGCACAGTATGCATGTGTGAGTGTCTCTCGAAGCCGGCAGCCCAGAGCTCCCAGAGCTTGTCCTATGCACTAGTATTGAGTTTTGTCGGATTGTATTCTATTGGCTCAGACACCACATCACGTGCTGATGGAAATAATGGTCAGATTTGGCATCAATTCAGATGTGCTTACAATTCAAATACGAGAATATCTGTACAAAATGTCGTTCCTGTTTGTGATTCGGGTACGTGTTTGAGCACCGATGGATCAGTTGAATCGGGAGACCGGCTATATCGACAGCCAGCCTTCTATGGAGTGCATCACTGAGTTTATGACATCCCTGCCATCCCTGCCAGCGCTGCCTCATATCAATGAATCGTTTCAAACTCCATCATCAATCACAGGCACCGGCGGCACAGGGCCTACAGTAATGCCAGGAGCAGCAGCAGTAGTACAACACCAACAACTCACTCAACACAACCAGCACAACCAAATCACTCCTGCCCTCAGCAGCTGTACTACAGGTACAGTCAATATTGTCCATCAAGACATCGGACCCCTATCTGGCACAGTCTCGTCCACATCAGTCGATTCGCCCAAAAGCACCGGCACTTCAGGTGAATTCGCGTGGATGAAGGAGAAGAAGCAGTCCCGCAAACAACACCACTCAGGTAGGCATCACTTGTCTTATATGACGGCATGTCTTCACTTGTGTTTATGTTTATGTTTTGGTTCAGACAAACCTAATTAGAGAACTATTTATGTATTTATGAGTTCATGAAAAATCATTTATTATTATAAAGCAAACACTTTATAAACAGTTTAGCGACTCATCAAAAACGAAACCAATTTATATGTGCTCTAAATGTGGCGCAAAAGACATAGAGATTTATAAATGAATAAATTAAATGACTTTCAACGGGTCATACAGTCATACAACACACGCAATACCTCTCTCTCTCCCTCTCCTTCGTGTGTTCATTCATCACTCTGTCATCTCTCCCTCTTTACCTAAACACACTTTCTCTCTCTCTATCTCTCTCTCTCACTCTCTCTCTCTCTCTCTCTCTCTCTCTCTCTCTCTCTCTCTCCCATTCTCTCCCATTCTTATAATTCATCAGAAATACAACCTTTGTGTCAATTGTTTCAATTGTTTCAATCGTTTCATTGGTTTATTTCAATATCTATATCCAGTGCTTTACCTGCACTGTAAGCACTGGACTGTAGGGTACTGTAGGGCAAAGGCGCACAACTGTTGGAAATCGCCTTAAGTTTGATTTTGAAATTATTCAACGATAAGCCACTGTCCCAATTGGGGCACACATTTCAATTGTCGTACTTTTCGGGCTCTCATTAGCGGTGAATATTTGACAAATATTTTGTTTTGAGAAACCGATTGATTCTTAGTATTGATTGAAAGCTGAGGTCAAGTCAAACACATCTATTGTTATTCTCTTCAAGTAATGTATCGCTTCATAAGTCATAGATTTATAAAAGTATGAGAACTGGCGGTGAAAACTGATAGCCGTTCTTATCTTCAATCCTTTCATGGCTTTAAATATGGAAAACATATATAAATGTTTTGAATAAGATATTATCAAATATTTTAATTCCTATTCAAGTGGTTTTCGCCTCAAATTTGGACCAAAAATCCTATCCATTGGTCAGACATTAAGTTTGGGAAAATGTTATCATTTTTGTCTTTTTGTGGAAATGGCCACAAAAGTCGGATCCGTTTGGAAATCCATAATTGGTTTTTGTGAGCCAATCAAAGTCTGTCGAAATGTTGATAAACAATAATTTTCTTGTGCTTATTGTCAGTCATGGCATCCAATCCCGTATCAAAAATTAGTCGATTTGATTGCATGAATGCTTTCATTGGACCCAAGGCTACCTTTGCATGTAGTCAGCACTGGTAGGCATTGAATTGTATGCATGTATTTCAGTCCCAACGTGTCTATAATGTGTGTCTTTTTCTATTTTCTCAGCAAATTATAGAGTCCATGCATTTATGAATATAACCCTAACCTAACATTCCTTCTCTTATGTGAACCCAAATTATAATAATAATAAATGCGAAACCGAAAAGACCTTCGCATGAGATAGCGTGCAGAATGACAATGGACAGGGACTGCACCGGCTCTTAGAGCCACAACTGATATGAGACTAGTTTTTAGATACCAGTTCTATATACGGATATAGACCCTAACCAACAGTTTAGACCCCTTATAGCACGGCCACAACCATTGGCCATATATGTTGTTAGGGCTGGCCATCAATTGACGGAACTGTAGTTTTTTATTTGCAATGAATAATTTGTAAATAATTTTAGTGGAAATGGTCTCAAAAAAGTTATTCTCAACACCTTTTCGGTCATTAATTTTGATTATTTTAATTGTCATAAATGCAAATAACATATAGAATGGTCGGGTTTGAGGAACGGGAGAATCGGGTCAATTAGATATATTACATATAGTTGGCTATGAAAGTAGGGTTTGATGACTTTGATGGAGATGGATTGAGCACCTCTATGTCAGGCCCTACACCGCCATAACTTATACGGGCGATGATTACTCGCACCAACTCTTAGGCATTGAGTACTGAATCAATCTCTTCAAGTAGTTTACAAAGCAATAAAAGTGCTCTCAATCACCACAACACAACACCATCTTTAAGATCAAACGTATTCAATGACAAAAATTTAAAGCTTTTCAAAAATTTCATAAATGTTTACACATTTGATGTGCAATACCTTTAGATTTATCACACTTTATGATCGCTATCGAAGTCATACAAACAGTGAATTTCATTCAATTAATTATAACTTATAAACAGTTCTTGTTTTGAGTCTTTCCTCCGACTGAAAACCACATCATTTCATGTGATATAATGTATTAAAATTCTTATAAACAATGCTTTGAATAAATCATTCATTTATTGAAATATTTATAAATAAAATGCTTTTCGCTATCGAAGAGAAAAAGTATATAATTTGATTCATTTTGGACTCAAAGACATACTGTTTATGACATTATTTTTCCTCTAATATCAATCAAAATATAAATATTTCAATCATTTTATATAAAAAGAGTTTGAACTAAACTTTTAGTATATCTCATGTGAAGCAAATGTAAATAATTTTCGTAAATATTAAAGAAAAAAATATGATTTTATGACAATTAATATAATATGATATAATATAATATAATAATTGTTTGATTTTTGTAAATATTGGCCGTATTTTACATTCAATTTTCAAAGATTAATAGCTATTATGAAAGAAAATAATTCATATTTATTAACAAAACAAATATATTTATTGACCTTTGACTTGAAACTCGTCTTTAATTGATTTGAATAACAATTTGAATTAATTTAAATAAAATGATAAATGAATGTATGAGTGAATGTATGAGTGAATGACTTGAATGGTATTGGTTTTTAGACTATAGGATATATGTTATGATATACAATAATGAGGAATATATAGAGAAATAGACAAATGACTGACAAATATGATATCATATGCTGTACGAAAGGCAATATAGAGGCAGTTTTGGTATCAAAATATCACTGAAAAGTTTGAAAAACAAATTCACTTAAGTTTTTTGAAATGAAGACAAATTTAAAATAAATTTCATAAAAATTAATATTTATTTATTGTTTCACTGTTTGTTTGACTCTATAATAAAAAATTTAATAAATCTTATGAAAAGTGAAAGCATTTCACACATATTTGAATAATTTATGTATGGTTTGAAGTGCTATAAAATAATCGTTGAATGCTTTTTAAGATAAATTATACGTTAAATCAAAGTAATTAAGAAATTTATTTGTGGTTCCGGTTATTTGGATTGTTTTGATGCATATAATTATGTTTAATACAAGCTTTCGATGAAAATTAATTTTTGCAAAAAGAGATAAATTGAAATTTTATGGAAAATAAGTAATAAAACGTTTGCTATAGTTATGTGATTTGTTCTCAGCTCAGGATTAGTTTAACACATCATTTGTTTTGACAATAACTTCATTTACTTTGCCTTATGTTTAATTCATAGGAGTTTTGCTTTCATTCAAAAATATATTACAATTTATAACAAAATCATTTAATTTAATTTTCACACAAAATAAATGTGAAAATTGAAAAACAAAATCAAATAATAGTTTTTAATATAATAAACAAAATTATAATTTCATTAATTTTTAAATAAATCATTTGATAGGCTTTGAGATTCAAATATAATATTTTCAAGACTTTCATTAACTTAATTAAAGGCTAATAATTTGGAAATAAAAATAAATTATTTGTTGACAAAAGTTCGTCAGATTTGCAAAAAACAGTGAATTTAGAGAAAAAAAGATTTAAATAAAACTCAATGAAAGTAAAAATTCAATCAATTAATGGTTTTATTTATGGTTTAATTTTTATAATAAGTTAAATGAATTCTTTCATGAATTAAATCGTTTAAAACATTCAAATATTATATAATTAATTTAAATTTATATATAAAACTCAAAATATGTAATACAATGTTTGAACCAAAAGTGTTTATACCTTTGATTTCATTAATTGAATATATTTTGTTTCAATTATTTAATTTTAAATTATATCAAATAATGACTTATAAAATATCTGTGAAGTCATGAAAGTATAATTTGAATTTGTTGTCCAAATATTTAAATTACAAATTCCTTTGTTTCGGAATTTTCTGAAAGAGTATATAAAACACATTAAGTTTTATTAACTATTTCTTAAAACCCTTTTTAAAAGTATAATTAATTGAAAGTTTTTATTATTTTATTAAAACATATTTTTGTCAAATGTTTTAACATTTATTAAAAATTTTGAGATAAAAAAGTGATGGAAATGTTTTGGTCAACAAAACCATAAACACAACAAATATGCGGATTTCCGTGAAGTCAAAGGAAGAGTCATTTCATATAAACTTTAATCAAAACCTCAAATGATTTCAAAACATCGGGTTTTTTAGTAGTATTTGTAGTATAATATAAATAGTACTAAACTTATACTGTTTAATACAACCAAAGATTATTCACAAAACAAGGTCTGAATTGAGTGTAAACAAAAAGTTGTTGAAAATTTTTTTTTTGTAATCACTTAATAACAGAATATTCTAATCTGTTGTAAAGTCTGTTGAAATGAATTCATTTTTAAAATGTTTAAAAGTTTTATTAAAAAGAAAAATTTTGGCAAAATATCAGTTTTAATATAATTTTGTCTTTATTTCATTTAAATAAAAAAAATTCAATAATAATAGATTTCATGAGTTTTCAGATCAGTTGCAAAGTCTATAACAATGAGTACAAAATGACCAAATATTTACAGCAAATATTTTCGCAATCTTTATATAAAATATTTTTGTTAAAAAAGTAAATGTTTTTCAATTTACAAACTTTTCATTTCATATTACCATTAAATATATATAACTTAAGGGGTATTAGTTTTCAATATCTTTAAATACTGTATCTCTTCATTGAATTTTCGTTTCAAACACAGTATTGAATGAAAAATGAATTATTTTTTATATTTGGATTTTATTTGAATATTTATAATAAAAATATAGAGAAATTTGTTTGAATTAAGTTTTAATTCGCATTTGATTTGATTGAATGAATCTATGCTTTGATTGAAAACATGTGTAACAAAAACACGTTATGTTTGATCTCAAAGGAATATTCAACTAATTATTTGAAGAATAATTTAATTAAATTGAATTAATTTCATTCATTTGATGAAAATTTTAACAAATGTTTCAAAGTTTACGAAGAAATCTAAAAATAAAACACAAATGACTTAAAGGGAAACCAAATTAAATCAAATTAACCGATAGATTGATTGCTATGCAGTTGTCAATGGGGGGTCGATATGGGAACTCAAACGAAAGTTTTGATCCGATTATAATAAATATGAATATAATAATCGGTGAAACCCTTTAGTCCTAACCCTTAGATTTGGACACAAAAAGAACACTTGAGAACTGATCCGATTTATTTAATTTATCTATTGTTGAGAATTAGGATCTCATCAAAAGGTATATTCTTCGACATACTGTTGAAAATTTGATGGACAGGCCATATGTAGTGACCCCATATTGACAGTTATTTGTAGTCCTTTTGATTGATAACACTTTCCTTAAAAGTTAATACTTCTTAAATAAAGCCATTATAGCAATGAGGGGTATTTTCACAGATTATGCTCTTTTTATAACATATTTAAGCAATAATTAAAATAAAAGTATTGTAAGGAAAGGTATCATTTGCTGACGGCTTATATTTAATTGCCTTGGTCATATCTATAGACATTATATTTTATATAAAAATCACAGCTATTTAAAGAAATGTTTTGTTTGATAAAACAAATATTATTTCTTGTAATGAATTTGATTAAATCAATGATGAGTTGTTTATTTGAATATATGATTATTTTTATACAATTCATACATAATATTAACAATAAATTAATTTTTAAATTTATATAAATATTGAAAACTCATCGAAATTTGTTGTAATTTTAGCAAAATATTCTTTGCAAATAACTCTTATGGTCTCCAAGAGTTATAAGCTATTGATTAAATAGTTTTAAAAAATATTTTTTATCACAAATGAAATAATATTATATTAAATGAAAACATTTATGTTCAGGGTTTATGTTCAAGGTTTATGTTCAGGGTTTTCAAATCTCGTAATTATTTAAAAAGAATCGAAATATCATTTATTTTTTTTTGTGTAAAAATTCTTTAAAAGATTATCTATTGATTGAAAATTTTCATTTTTTGATGACTTAATGAAGTGTTGAATAACTGTAATTATTTGTAATCCAAACACTTTTTCATTCATTTACTTCACAAATGAGTTATTCAACAAAATTTCAATTAATAAAAATTGTTATTATTATTGAATTAGATCTTCAAAGTGTTTAAGTGATTGATATCTCGTTTGTATCGCTTTCTAGCGATTGTCTGAACTATAGAATAGTTTTAATAATAAATATTATTTATATTTTTAAATAAATATTTGTTTTGATCCTAAAAGTTGGTGAGAATGGAATGCCTCGAAGACTGAGGACGGCCTACACTAATACCCAACTGTTAGAACTGGAAAAGGAGTTTCATTTCAATAAATATCTTTGTCGTCCGCGAAGGATAGAAATCGCGGCATCACTTGAATTGAGTGAAAGACAGGTCAAAGTCTGGTTCCAGAATCGCAGGTATTTCTCAATTCGGGAATTGTTTTCATTTATACTTAATATCAAATGACTTAATGTCTCACAGAATGAAACACAAGAGACAGTCTCAGGTCGGCAAGAATGGGGACGAGAAGGGAGGTAAGAGTGGGTCGTGTACTAATGATGAGGACAGTATGGATGGCAAATGTCATGCCAGTGGGTCTGAAACAGGCATGGATTTGGATAAGTCAGCCCTAAGTCCGGATGACAGCAATCAGTCTCAGAGTTCGAGAGAAGAGATGTTTAATTGTGAAAACCCAACCATTTCTACCCCTTTGTCTTTGATTGACCCAAACCAGTGCTGTGTAGAACAGGTCAATCGAACCAATGTTACAGCACCGACAACTGGATCTCCATCAGTGCTATCACCTCATTGTGAAGACAATAAGATATCTGTGGCCAATACAACACATTTACTCCATTCCGCGCTCTCTTCCATAAACAGTTCTCCGGCCACTCGCAACACATTGGGCTCGCCCTCCAGTGTCTCCATTAGCCCGAAAGGTCATCAAAGTCCAACCGAGTCCTCGAGTTGTGCACATAATGTGAATAAAGTGTGTAATGCGAAGAACTGGACGCCGAGCACAAGACAGCCATTGAACACATTGAACACAATTGAGTGCCATTCAAACCATACAAACCATATGAACCCTATTGTAAACACTAGTGGATCTGATATGAAACCATTCAACTCATCCACTCTTCCCACACAAACACTACTTCATTCACAACAACCGTCCAATGGCTGCAACTTTTACAACCGATGCGTCAATACTTCTTCGGCACCGACTTCATTGTCTTCGACGTCGACCACATTCTCTTATGGTCGGAGGCAAAGATATTCGGGTCAATTCGCGTCTCATAACTCATCCCGTTCTTCACCATCCAATACATCACTTCCACAAACAACAAACTTCTGTTATCGGACGTCCCCTTCAGACAATTTCTCCGATGCTCGCAATGCAACCCAAACCACATCCCTATCACCGCCCGAAACAAAGTTCTTCTCGAACTCAAATATAGCCAACGGATCGAACTCTTCATTGTTTGGTCCACAATCTCAACCACAACCACAACCACAACAATCGGCACAATCGGCACAATTACATCAAAGGACTCATTACTTCAATACTGATTACAACTGTGATTATGCCGGAGCCAGAAGTGAACCCCAACCCTATTCCCAACGACAGCCCTATGACAGCACATACATAGACAATGCACAACAGCAACAGTATGTGACAAACGGAGGAACAATAGGCTATTCAAACCATACCAACCCTTCAAACTATGCAAATATGGTGAACCAGACGAATCAGGTGCCGGATCAGGAGTCATACAGTAGTGAAAACAATACCAGAGCACAAAACAACGCCAATGTCTACCCGAATGTCGCGTACTATGAATTAGTGGCCAATTCTTCTGATCAGAACTCACATCGGATTCCAAGTGAATACAATGCAATCGCTTTGAAACAACAGCCCCAATACTCTTCCCAATCGCACCCGAATAATGTCCATCAGTCGCAATATTATGATATTCAAAACAGTGGTACTGGTCTGGCCGTTTCGCCCAGTGTTGGCACCACTTTTGATCAAAACTATTGCAATTCCAACAGTAATAATAGCAATGATTTTAACACTTATAGTAATAGTAACTATTATGAGGTCTATAACAACTGTTCCACAACTTTGACTAACAATGAATTTAATTTCATAAACATTGCCAACGAATTTGCTTCGCCAGAGTATTACCAACTGAGCTGAGGCACAGTTACGCCAATCCATTCTTTATATCGATTTAAGACATTATTAACAATGAGTTACTGTTTTAGTGCTAAACAATTCAAACCGAATTATTGTTAATTTTATTCATTTATTAGTTTTTGACATCAATTTGACAGCAAATTATCGCCTCTTATGTTCAGTCTGTTAAGTAAAAGGTGAGACAGAGCTATCGGTGCTGCCTATGTGTAAACCTTATGCCAGCGTTCATACGATTAATATTATTGAACGAAAACGAGAATAGTTTGTGATTTTGTAGTCTCTCAAGACTTGGATTCGCATTAGATTACATTGTTTTTACTATTAGTACGGTTAGCACCGGTAGCTCTGGAACACTAAAATCCATGTATGTCTTGCTCTCACATCATCTAACTATAGCCCATCCATCTATCCATCTCTAATGCCCTTTATTTATATATATATATTGTCTCTCTCCTGCCTGTGCTGGTGTTGATGCAGTGATGCAATGATACCATCGGCACAGGGATTGGCAAACCATTGGTTTTTCGCTTTTTCTCTTAACACATAACAAACTAAAGGCAATACTATATTGAGATCACATTTGGGTTTAATATAAATTCATTGCATAGTTGGTCTAAACCGGAGATAAACGGCAATAAATTGAACTTTAAGTCTAAGCACTTATAATATATTAATCTAAAAGCTGTGATCACTTCTATTGAACCAAAAGGCAATGTATTCCAGACTCTCATCTCATTTATTTGCATAGAATTTGCGCCATAACTGAGACTCAGTTGTGATCGCAAACTGTTGTAACATTTTATTAATAATTAAATAAAATTAATTATTAATAAAAGTTGAGGCGATTTTATGTGCAATTAAAACAATTAAATTCCGTTTATAAAACATTTACATAAAATAACAAAAAAATCTGTGATTTGAAACAAAACGTTTGTAAATAACTTATCAAAAAAGCTGTGAACGGCTTGAATGCTATTACAGTATTGAAGACTTAGACAAAACAAAGACAATATATGTTTGTCCATCACTTCAACACAAATGCAATTCTGTAAATAGAGATAAAGACTTTTTAAACCAGAAATGACAACAATTTTTCTCTTTAAATGACTATCTTTTAGTAAAAGACATACAATTTGGAGATTAAATATTCATTCAATCATTTGATCATTTATTCATACATTGTATTAATAGCACTAATTCTCAAATAATAATTCTTTTGTAGAGTTGATATTTAAAGATATATTCATATATGATATAATCTGTGTATAAATACAACAAATCTATAAATATTATAAATATATATAAATTGATTGATTTATAGATGAATAACAATAATATCGTTTAATTTTTAAAAGTATTTCTTTTCTTATTTCATCCCAAAATGTGATGCTTTTCACTTGTTATCCATTCCTTCACTGTCTTCATGTGTCTATTCTCTGAGGCATTGGGCAAACAGTGAGTACAGTTCACAGCAAACAACGGTAGTGTCCTTACAGTGCCATTCATTCACACTAAACAGGAGTACAGTATATAAAAAAGAAACACTAATATAGTATTTATTGGATTTCGATTAATACCTCAATCTTTAGTATAGACATTACTCACTCTTTGGTCAACACTTCTCAACACCAATGGATTTGAAGAATGACTTTATATACAAATATAAGGTTTTAATAGATGTCAACAATTAGTTAATGTTAACATTTGTCCATCACTTCTATCATATGATTTCATATGATTTCAATATATGTATAAATTTAAGTAAAACTAATCTCAATATTGATTGCAAAGAAGACATATTTGAACTCATTTTTGCATTCATTTATTGTTTTTATTTTGAATGAATGAAACACAACTCAAACGATTGAATTGAAAACCATTTACTTTAGAGAAGGATTAGTTGTAATACAAGAATCACAACATCAGTGATTGAATGCAACAATCAATTAATTGAAGTCTAAAACAAATTCATTTGATTTTTAGTCGATTTATATTCTTATACATAATCTGTGATAAGTATGGCATTGATTGGGATCTATTGGAATATTTTATGTTTATTTGATTAACAGCTTATCCTTTATTTCACTTAAGACTCAGATATGATATATGGGTTGTTTGGGCCGAACCGACATTATTATGGTTTGTGTAATATATCGAAGAAAGTGAATGATTGAAAGCATTTATATTGGCATTAATTAAGTGGTCTTTTATTTTGTTTATATTTTATTTAAAAACATTAAATGTTTTGTTTGAGTCGATGACAACGACTGCCAGATATGAAAACAATTTGTTATTGTTTGAGGAATTGGTATTTCATTACAAAAATAAGACATGAGTTTAGGTTATTATGGATGAGCCGACACTGTCTTCACTCAAATTGAAATTTGATTTAATTTATTCATTTCTCTTATAGTCAACACATAAATAAAATTCTGTGAATTGAATTGAATTAAATGTTATGCCATTTGGGGATCAATTGGAGGACTGAAGGACTGATTGTATTAAATAAGTTGAAAGTAGCGAACATTTTGTGTTTTGATTGTTATTTTGTTATCAGTATTGTATTGAATGGAGTTTTGGACAGTTGTGGAGACTGGCTGTGCGTATAGTATGGTTTGGTGGCTGGACCTGACGTTTGATGGATTGCAATGACCTCTTAATTCTGATGAAATTCAATTATATGCTGAAGTGAAGCATTTGTTCCTAAAAACTAAGTTTGTTTCCAATTTGGTATAAGAACTAAATGGAGAATAGCTTTAGCCATATAGCCATCGCTGGCGGCTCTCCTCTCCAGCTCTGGGCTCTCGAGAGCACTCACCAGTTTATGTAGAAATAGCTGAGCACTGGTAGCACTGGAATCACTTACGGCTCAGTATTTAAAGCAAAGTAAAGTCAAATGCATTTGAGTTCGTATTGTTTTAATTAAATGTGTAATACATTGAAGTGAGAAATGATTGATGAAATGTAAAGACAGCTCTCACGCAGAGTTACACAGAATCCATACGCTCTCCATTGCCGACGCTATCATACCAGTGCCGATGCTTTGCTTTTCTTTTTCAATGCATTTGCTTTTAGACCCAAAGCAAAAACTCGTCTCTTTTTTGACACATTAGTGCAGTCGACATATGAAGGCTATGAAGACTTGTGACAATTATATCTCACTTTTGATATACGCTTTCATTTCACATATTTTTTAATTTTGTTCAAATCGAGAGAAATAGTGAAGAAATGCATTGATATAATGCAAACCATTGTCTCCCTCTCACAGTCACTGGCATTGATTCCATTATCATTACCTATTATTCTGCTTCTGTTTGCACCCAAAGCCATAAATCACCTTGGTTACGTACAGTACTTTCTCACTTTCTACAGTCCTTTTGACCTTTTTTTAAAAAAATACTTTTTAATAAAATACACACAAATGTGAATGCTTTGAAATTTTGATTATTTGCGAATAAATCTGTTTTAATACTAAACTCATATCTAATTAGTTATCACAAAATTGAAAAAAGATTTCTTATTTTATTTAATTTATTTGAAATAACTTTTTAAAAATGTTCTCAAATTCAAAAAATTTTTTATTGATTCAAATAATATAAAAATGATTTGGATTTTTGAAAAAATTTATTATAGATTCCGACGAATAATACCTTTCAGTCTTCAAAATATGCTTTTAATATCAATTTTGATGAAGTCATGAAATGTCAAATTATTTGGTCGTTAAATACTGCTCACTCTCTCTCTCTCTCTCTCTCTCTCTCTCTCTCTCTCTCTCTCTCTCTCTCTCTCTCTCTCTCCTCTTTTTTTCTTCTTTAGTATAAGATGTTATACTTCTCTGAACTGTCTCTTCATTTTAGTTCACTCTTGTGTTGTCTGTTCTTTGAATGAATGCAAACAATGCTTGTGTTCGGAGTAAAGAAGTTTATATGTTATAGCGTTGGCACTGGTATTGGCACTGGTATTGCACTGGAATTGGCACTGGTATTGCACTGGAATTGGCAGTGGAACAGACACAGGGACATTGAGAAGCGTCAGCTGGTTGTGCTTAGATAGCAGTATAAGAAGAAGACAAGAAGACAGCTGTATAGCCATCGTATGGCACAAACATAGAAGAGTCATGGAATATAAGGCCAGGCATCCAAGTGCCAGAGGAACTGCTGAATTTTCACTTTTATTCGGCTCATATGGTAATGAGTAGAGAAGTAGAGATAAATACAACAAATACAGGCATTGAAAAGATGTGAGATTTGGGGTATTTTTGCAAAAAAAGTTGAAATGCATTTCAAAAGTGTTTGTTCGCTATAGAGGGAGGTATTGGGGATGAGGTATAGAGAGGAAAGTATGGCAAACAATACGAGTTATATTCGCATAAAATATATAAAATAAATGTATATAATTTATACGGATATGAAGCCTATAATGTATTTCCAAAGCAATCTTTCAGGCGTTACTCAACTCTCTCTTTCTCTCTCTCATTCTGTGCTCTCATAGCTGTGTAGAGTTGAGAGCATTTGGTATTTAAGTTCGTCTGTTGTGAGTGTTGTCTGTCTCTCACAGTTCATCCTATCTCTCACTGCATGCAAATCCGTTATCAACAAAGATTCAGCGCTAAAAGCATTAGATGCGAAGCAACTAAAAAAAGGGCAAAATAAAGAAGAGAGAGAGAGAGAGAGAGAGAGAGAGAGAGAGAGAGAGGAAGAGAATGCCTGGTTTGCTATACTCTTCACTCAGTGGCTCACATACTCACTCTCTGCCGTCTCTCTCTCTTTCAGTGCGTTTCCCATCCGATCAATCATTTTGCAGTGTCTTCCCCTTCGGTGCTGTCAGTGCCGAATCTGCACTGTCGAGAGCACAGAGAGCATCGAAGCGTAGGTCTACCGAAGGGACCGAATCTATATAATCAACAGAAATAACAAGTCATACATCAAATAGTACTTCACTAACGCATACACTGTATGAGCGGTGTATACAATATCTCTGTTACATTCGATGCCTCGAAATTGTCGCCGATGTCACTAACAATCAATCTTTACAGTTAGGAATCCCTATCTTTCCTCCGTTTCCACTACTATTAAATTTACATTTTTTAGTTTTGCACAAAAAATGTTTTGATATTTCATTTAATGGTTTATTTTGTGTAAATTTTTGTCTTTACTCTTATTGTGACTCATATTCTCAATGAAGTCTATTTGCAAACCATTTCTGATTGTATCACAACTGAAGCTCTGCTTTAAAACCCTGTCTTCTTATAGTGATTGCGAGGAAATCCTCCGTTAGTTCGTATCACAAAATAATTTCAACTAACGGTCCAATAAGTAGACGAAGAAACCGCAGATCCTTTGCGTCCAAAGTTTCCTTTCTATACAAAACATTTTTATCACTGAAAAAGAAAGTGAAGAATATTTATATAGAAAAAAAGATAGCGTTTTATTGATCTCTCCTTTTATTATAATATGTATGAAAAGGCAAAAATGAAAAGTGAATGAAAGGATAAATTTATATTAGATGTAAAGCAATTGAATGAAGTGAATGTCAAAGCAATCAGTTGTTGGTTGTATTCACTCATTGAATGCAAAGCAAAACTACAGAATATTAACTGAATTACAAGTTATACATAACGTTAGGTTTGGTATAAATTGTGTGAACAAAAGCCAAACCTATCAGTCCTTCCAATCAGTTGTTTAATAAAGTCTAACAAACAGTTCGTCAGTTTGTCTCAAATGATTGCTTTCTTCGATAAAAACTCTAAATTCATCTTAAATTGAAAAATCGAAACTCAATACCAGTTTTGCGATGCCTTTGAATGTGAAAAAGTGAGATAAGAAGTGAGTCTCGATTTGAGCTCTAATGCATTGCAATTGATTTGACTTTTTATGCAAAATATGAAATACTATTGCTTTGAAACATTGAATGCATTGAAAGCATTGAATACATTGAAAACATTGAATACATTGAAAACATTGAATCAATTTTACATTTATGTAATAAATAGTAAAATATATTGAATTAAAAGAATATATGTTTTCTAAAACTTTTGAATGAATTGGTTTTGAAAGTGTTGTTGAATACAGTGTTTGGAAGTGTTTGAAAATTTCAATTTTAGTGAATAAAGAATTTTCAAATTGAAAACATCTATTCATTTAATGCTTGAAATATTCTGTCAAAAATAAATGCATTTGTTATACAAAAATATAAAAATAGTTTTCAACACTTGTTCTACACTGAAGAACGGATGGCGTCGTCTGTTGAGCACCGATAGAATCACTCGACTGTCAAAAATCGCTTTTGGCCCTCACTAGTGATGGATCGGACGATTGTAATGCTCTACCAGTGCTCTACCAGTGCTCCAACAGTTCTCTAACAGTGCTCTTCACATATAAGTAGTTTCTGTCAACCACTTAATCGCTGCACAAATTAATTGCTAATCCATTATAAAAAGGGGGAAAATGTTAGACAAATATTCGTTATATGACTTCACTTTTGTATAAGTGTTTGCATTTGAACAAAAGTAATCCAAACTTCAAATAAAAACAATGATTTGAAATGAATTTTCATTTCAAATCAAAACTATATGAGTGTTAGAATTGATGGTTATATAGAAAAACGAATGAATGGATATTTTATGGCATTATTGAAAATATTGTATTAATTGAAATAAAAATCATTGAATTCAGAAATTAATACAAAATATGAGACCAAACGAAAACTCGTTTATTGGAAGCTTTTAGTGATAATCAGAGAGTCAGCCAAAGATTCGGTTATATTTGGTTTGCAATACATATTTCGTTTCCGCCCTTTCCGTGCAGTGATTATAATTACATTTAGATCAGGCATAGCATAGGCATAGCTCAGGCACAGCACTGGCACAGCACAGGCATAGCATTCACATAACAGGCTTGTTATATGCCGTACTGATGGCTAAGTTGGAAAAGTTTTGCTGCTTTGGTCGCCGCAGCACTTGATGGTTGGCACAAATGCTGTGCCGAATATTTGTGCCTGAGCTGTGCCTGTGTTATGCCTGTGGACAATGATGGATGACTAGGCGGGCGCTGCTCTTGGTCTCAAACTCACAGAACCTACTCATTACAGCACAGGCTTTGATAGAGGGAAATATGAGGGGAATGAAAATAGAAGAGAATTGACATACAGTGCAAATATGTTGCACAAAGCGCTTTGTATTCAACTATAGCTGTGTTCAACTCTACCCGAGCTCTACATACTGTTCAACTGACTCTATCATACTATGCATTGTGTTCTCGCTCTCTCTATCGCTAATGTATTTCTATCTTAAGTTTTGGTTATTATTACAAATACAATAAACAACTAATAAATGCTTTGCCTATGGATGTACTGCCTGTGCTCTCATCGAATACACTAAAAAATATATGTTTTCAATGACTGTAATGCCTATCGATTGACAATCTTTTGAGAGTTCTCTAAACAGTCGATGAGTTTTAACAATCATTAAATTTTATGACACTTTCATTCATTCACTCATTATTTGTAAAAAATCTTTGATCGAAAACATGAAAAATATGAGAAATAATTATTGACTGAGAAATAGATTTGGGAAAAGAACAGAACAGAAGAGAAGAGCACAGGTATTATGTGGTGGTTGTATAATATGAGGCAATAAATTGTTTTGAATCGATGGTAATGTTTAGGCAAAACACTGAACATCAATCTTAATCTTAGTTGAGGTGTTGGTTACGGACACGTAAAGCACTCATTTATCATTACACATCATATACCAGTGACCACTGCCATAGAGCACCGGTATGTAGTGTATCGAAAATGGTCTACATTTATAATAAAAACAACTCTTTCCTAAATTCTAGTGTTTGGCATTGCGTGCGAATCAGTCATAAATCACCAGAACTAAAGGCAATCAAATTATTCAAATCATTTTCTTGTCGTCAGTTTTCGAGACTCAGTTGTCGTATCAAAAGCTGTCAAAATTACTGATAATACTTCAGGCGCTCAGCCGTTGTCTACATATTCTTAAGTTAGAAATTGACAAAAGTTTGAATAACTCAAAAAATTTTTAGAGTATTAAATATAAGAAAAAGAATGCATTTTATAATCCGAAGAGAAATTTGTGATATTTTCAGTGTTTTTGGATTTGATTTTATATTAATTTCTCTCTGTTTTGATGATAGCATCTGTCGGATGAAAGCCTATGATGTGTCGGCCATAACTGCACCCCTAAAGAATGCAATCCCTATCCCACACACAAAATGCATTTAGTTGTGGTCCTCATCTCCAGTTCCCCTCACTCTGAGAATCACTGACTGTTGTTCACTAATAATATTAAGGCTGAGCTCAGGCCTGGCCTCAGAGCCTCAGTCCCAATACTGGAGCTTATATTATATGTTTAGTGAATAGTATGAAAAGTAAAATATTTGAGCCAATGAGCACAGACTCAAATGCCATCTCTGACCTTATCGTCTCTAACAAACTTAACGGCGTTTTTATGCTTTTAAGTAATAATAATATGCAGGGACTGGAGGACTGGGCACTAAAGTTAGGCACTGGGTTCAAATGCATGCATGCATTGGCAGAACAGTGGGGAAACGGTTAGGACTTATAGAAAAGATAAATTGAAGTAAAGTTTGAGAATTATTAGTAAGAGATAGCACTTGACTTCAAACACAAATGAATGAATACAACACTATTTGAGTTGTTTTGCATTCAAATAATAGGAAAAAATGTATAAATTTATAAAATGGTTATAGAATTGGTTATAGAATTGGTTGCGAATAAAGACCAGAATTTTGATAAATTGTTATCGTTTGTCATAGAGGAGGCCCCGAGTGCTCCACAAAGAACATGAGTTTTGTGGTGTTTACACGAGAATCTGCTCGACAACAACACATGACACTCGACTACATTAATCTTCCAGAGTCTAGAAGTGAGGCAATGAGCCTGTGCTGAGGCTGAGATGTAAGGAAACCCCGTTTGAGCGGTGCTTTCACTTACACCTATATAGCCATTGCTGAGAATAATATATTGGTTATGAACTTAATGGCATTACAACACACTTTCCAACCATTCACAGCCCTGTGCTATGCATACAGTGCTGGAGATTATATTGAAATAAATGCTCTCAAAGTATAACAGTATATCAAAGCATAGATTTTAGAGCATTTGAATTGAGTGCAAAAGCGTAATACCAGTTGATATAATTTATTGGCACCGGCATCAATCATCAATAATTTCAACAAGTTTGCACATTATATAACCCTGCCCAATTAGCAGCAAAGCACCTCTTTTGTGATCCACTTCATCCCTGTGTGAATGCATAAGTGTGTAAGAGATGTCTATTTGTTAGAGACTCTGTTTGTCTGAAAAACAATATTTACACAAATAAAAGCCAACACAAGAAGGGAAGGGAAGGCAAGGGAACAGAAGAGAAGAGAAGAGACAATCCATTAATCATTATATAAGTAATAAATTGTTATAATAGTTGTGTTTCGCGTCTTATGTTTATATTGAAACTAATTTATCAAAAACAGACCAAACTTTGGTTCACAATTGCAGACACAGTCTTACAAACCATTTACAATCAATTGGCTTTTAGTGAGAAATGGACACTTTGACTGCCTGTGCCATCACCTGATCAGAGCGCATATGCATCTGATTTGGATCACTGCCATCACTGCAATCTCCAGCACATAGAGAGTCAGTTAACACAAGTCTAAGTGATTCAAAAACTGTTGTTCCGAACCAATCGATTAGGTCTTACTGTTTGCCACATTCTCTGTGTTTTATTGAAGTCATTGGTGTCGGCGCTCGACTCGTATCGATCAGTTGAGCATCAGAATGGCTTATGCATACATTGTACTGCCTGTGCATCACTCGGTGCTAACTGTGCTCACAGTCCATAGAGACTGCCATCACATCCGAACTGAAGACTTAGACATTAAGAGTGCCTTAATTTTCAGTACTTCTTGTCTTCAACTCTAAAAGCAAAGAATTAGTGCATCGCTAAGGGTTTGCCTAAGCTTTAGGTAAGGCCTACTCAAACAGAACTCACAGTTAGACGGGAACACCGTTTCTCTATTCAAGAGTCAACACATTATCATTGAATTAAAATTATGACAAAAAGAATGACTCAATTGATGTCATAAAGCATTTATTATTACTTTTTCTCTTTTTGTTAAATTAAAATAAATTTCAATTTGTTTGAAATAAATGATAAATTACTCGAAAATTGAACGCTTTGTATATTCAAGACTATGGCTATAATACCGTATAATAAGAATATATTAGAAGTAATGCAAAAGTACTGTAATATGAGATACATTTCCAAAGACACCCTTTTTGATCACTTTCCCGATCTCTGTTCAAAGAAATGCTAAACATTTGAATATTTAATTAAGTGTATGTTTGAGTAAAACAAATATAATACAAATAACTGACTAATAATTAAAAATAATTGCTTTACTTATAGATCCAAATCCATAGCGAAGTGACCTTTGAATGAATTCATTCATAACAACAATTCATATCAATCACAACTCAATGATAAAAGTCTATCAAAAGTAAATTTTCTTAAATAAAATAATAATTGAATATAAAAATAATTTTCATTTTTTTTATTAAACAATTAATTATTTTTTATTTTTTAATCTCTTTTAACATTTGTTTATGAATTGGTTTTTGAAACTATTTTTTAGTTTTTTTTTTATTAGTCAATCAATAAGTTTTAAGGCATCTAAATGTGAATCACTGGACAGGTATTAAAGAATCAGTGACGAGGACAGGGAGTATGAAAAGTCAACACTCACAGGATAACTGATCACACAATATATGTCTAACAATCACCTAATGATCAAATCAATAGTTAATCAATTCTATAGCAAATAACTTAATTGTATTCTATAATTCACATCAACTGAATATCTAAATGTTTTACCCCTTTTGTCAAAATATTTGTGATTTTAGTAAAATCTAAACATATTTTCATTTAATGATTAATATTGCGATTCATTCATAGGTTTATAAAGTATTATATGATTTGAAAGTATTATATGATTTCATGAATTAAAGTAACAATTTTGAAGTACTTTATCTTCACTTCAAGTTATAGTAAACCATAAATTATTATATTCAGAGACATTTAAAAGTCATTTTTCAAAATAAATCTATTGTTATATCTCTTAAAACTTTGACAACAAAATAGCTATAATTTAAAAGAGTTTAAACACATTGACATTACTGTATAAGTCCATAAATATAGACTTTCCTCTCAATTATTACTTATTAATTGAAAAAATCATTAATCTTTTTGTCAAACATTTATAAACAAATTGAATATATATTTTATTTATTAATATTTGATAATTATTTTAAATGAAAACATCGTTCAAACAAATAATTGCTGTTTATTTAGAAATAAAACTTAATTTATATAAACATTTCGTATTGTGAAAGCAATCAGTGGTGACTATCAGCTGAACATACAATAGTTTTCTCAGTTATCGGTAATATTGCCTCAACTATCATAACGACTGGTCTGTAGGAACACATCTGTCCGACCAATGGCTCTATGTTTTGCGTTTACACAGGAAATGAATTACAAAACCCCTGATGTTTGTCATAATGTGAAAACAATGCTTTTATTTCTTATTTTTTCATAGAATATAACTTTTGAGAGAAAGAGAGGGAGGGGAGAGGGAGGGAGGGAAGAGAGAAGTAATGAAAATTCATATTCAATACAATGTTAAGTCATTTTGATGTCAATCATTGCAGAGAAGATGTAAAACAGGTTTGGAATTGATTGCAAACAACATTAGATTGCATTCAATATGAAGGACAGGAGAAAGTGTGTCTCAAATCAAATGATCGCAAAAGAGGGACAAAAGTAACGACTCTTATCTTAACCGCTCTTAAACTCATATTAATATTTCTAAGAGTTTTAAAAAGGACTTAAATATTCATTTGGGAATAAGTGAGGAATGAGACAAATGTAGGAATGGATGATAGCGTGGGAACAGTGATAAACACTTAGCACCTGAAAGCACATTCGTTACACAGTTTTGCGAAGTAATGCCTCAAACCATAGATTAGCTCTAATGATGTCTTTGACGATATTAGTGGTGATCGAACAGAAGCCGATCAAAACATTGTTATATTTAAGACAATTAATAATAATTTAATCAAAGGGTAATAAAAGGTCTTTAAAAGTAAATAAAACATACGACTGGCATGAGATGGGCTCAGGTATCAGAGGTATGGCTTCAATTGTGTTACCACAGGTTGTTCAGTCCTAACAGACCTCAACTCTACTCTTAAACGATATTTTGTCGCAGTTTTGAAATGTTTTTTATAGCTATTATTGTTATTACTTTTAGCTATAGATATGTTATAATAGAAAGTAAGGCAAAAGCAAACGGAGACCGATTTGGAGAGATGTTGAGCGCATAGACGCAAACTCTGGGCGTTTCCAGTCATATAAAGCAACAGAAACTGAATGACTGACTGAAAGTTGCGATCGACTGAACATTATTGCGAAGTTAAGCCAAGACTGAGAGAAAGTGAAACAAAGTGTGAGTTTATGTGAAATATTGATAAAAAAATAATGAATTCAAAGATAGCTTTAAAATATTGAATGAGTAAACGATTGAGAGATTGAGATCTCGTTATAAGACATACCTTATAGTGATTAAGAGATGCAAAACCAGTCGTTTGAGTGAAGCCTATCAGCAATAGTGGCATAAGTTTGTAATCACTGAAAGTTGACCGAAGAGTGGATCCATTGAGTAAGAAGTTGGCCAAACGAGAACTCGAGTCTTCAACCGATCCCTGTGTCGGTGTAGTGCTGGTTGGACTGGCACTGGCACTGGTAGAGTAGTGGCTCTCACAAGATGGGCAGTCGGGCATTGGTCGCCACTCTCTGACGTATGCCTGCCTTCCCAACACTTCCCAACGACACCCATCACTGTTGAGCCCAATTCCCAAACCCTGTTCTCTTCTGTTCCTAAACCAGAACTTAATTTAATGCGAAAACGGCTATCATTGCCATCGGACCACAAACCCAGGCCTCGAACAGCACTCATGTCTTGAGCATTGATGACAACAATTATGAATTTATTGAGTTTTTCAAAAGCATTGCAATCAATGTCTTTGACTTAAATCCATTCATTCATTGGTTGTGTTTGTTATGAAATTGTGATTTCAGTTAACTGTCCAATGATTACAAGTATGAACTCTAATGTTGTTTATGGTGCGGGTGTTTGTCATAATGGCTCGACCAGTGACTACCAGAACTACCACCACAATCACCCTGACCTGGCTTACTATCAAGCTTCCAACGAATTGTCGGCGTCCAGCACTGGTATAATACCGAGTGCCTCAACCACTACAGGTCATTATGCATCAGCCCTACACATGTCGACACCGCACCACCAATTCGGTGAAGGGATAATCAATGAAACAAATGGATTAAGTTATACTAATTTAGACACTCAAGCAAACTATCCAACAAATCCCGTTCCACCCCATCATCAAAGACTTAGTCATTATAGTGATGCCCGTTCGGGCCCTGTCGTAACCCAAGGCCCTCCATTATGCCCTCCCGTAGTTCAAGGCCCACCACAACTAACAGTCACACAAAACCATCAAAGCTATACACATCAATACCGAGACTTTCCGCACACGGATGGGACGGGAGGACAGATATCAAGCGGACATCCGGACATGTTGTCCGCTTTGTCTGATTGTGCCGTAAGAACAGGTATTTCTGGTGGCCCGACATCAACACCGCAATACCCGACCTATTTAGACGCGAGTCTATTGGCCCGAAGGAATGGTAGTACTGGACACCAGACGTCCCTTCATTCGGGCCATTATAGCGAAGTCCAACAGTTCGCTGACATGACATGCGGTCAACTCAACGGAACGGCCTATCATTTGAATCATTTGGCCACTCATTTACACCATTCTCCACACCATCCCCACCACCACCCGGCCTCTGGTAGGCACGGGGCTTCACAAAGCAATTCTATATCTGCGGCACCGGTACCCCAATACAAGTGGATGCAAGTGAAACGCAATGTTCCCAAACCTAACAGTAAGTGTTTGTCACAATATTTACTAAATTCTCGTATTTTTCATAATTATATGATTTATATTAAAGTGAATGCAATTCAATGCAATTCAATGACCGAGTATTGTATTAGACATTAGTTTGCGTCCATTATTGGTGTGAATGAGTCGAAAGCAAAGCAAAACTCAGTGAGAATTGCATTTATTATGTCATAAATCATACTCAAGAATGCAATGACGGTAGTAGTGATGCTTTAATACAGTCGATGCCGCGCACCCGACTCTCAGTGCAATAAATTCTACGAAATGCCATATTAGGTGGTAGTGGACAGTAGTATTCCCTGAAAATAAGTCATAAATTCTATGTCAAACGAATACTGCATTCAAAATGCAGTTCCGATTGAATGAACTGCAGATTTGAGTCTAATTTAGTCAAAAGACTTGAAACCGATTCCTATTTGGCGTCCAATAAATCAATTAAAGGGCGAGAAATTTGAGATTTTCTGTCAAATTGATTAAAACAATTCAGTCATTGATTTTCACTAACTTTTCACACATTTCTATCACTTTAATGAAAACAATATTGTTTTGAATAATTTATTATTCAATTAACAAATTTCACTCAAAAATAAATATGATTTCAATTATCAATAAATTTTATCAACAAATCAGAGTTAAATTAATGATGAGTTTAAGGAGTCAACAGGTGTTGCAAAACACTACAAACACTACAAACAGATGCGAACAAACTATTGATTTTTACATTCAATGCATTCTTTAAAATCTCTCTCTCTCTCTCTCTCTCTCTCTCTCTCTCTCTC
>JAQIXR010000352.1:0-31332 GCA_034700825.1 Quadroppia sp. Gr-Ori-00064 | reverse complement strand
AAAATTTCAGAATCGGTTCAGAAATTATCAAATGACAGCCATTCTTGCCATAAAGATTGTGGTGTCTTCGAGTGTATGTTCCGATTTGAGGTTTTTTGTGATAAAGTATTATAAAAATTGGAGATATTATTAGAAATTGCAGAAGAGATGACATAAACCAAAGGGTGATATTGCACTGAATGGAAAGAAATTATAGTTTACTTTTTATGAGAAAATAATTGGTATAAAAACTTTACTCACTTTTTGATTCCAGGTTTCGATTTGAAATTCTTGAAAATTATTTACGAATAAAAATATTTTTAATAAATTGATTGGATTTTTACATCCGTTTGAGATGAGGTCTTCGGCCGAGTCCCAAACTGGGCCGTCCTCTAGGAGTGGAAAGACATAGTAGAAAAGTATTGAACCGAATACTATTAGCACAAATCGGAACCAATTTTGAAATACGAAAAGTGGATAATTAAGTCTACCCTTAGTTTGACTTAATTTACGTAAAAGTGTGAATGAAATGAGAAAACCACTGAAAAGTGAATTCAATTTATTGGTGAATGAAATATAAAATCAAATATTATTTAAAAACTAACCTTAAGGTGAATAAGGAGTCAATCATTAGAGGACTTTTAACCACAATATATCGACTATAAACGAAAAATCGGGGCAAAGCAAAGCTCAGGATCTTTTTAAGGGTTTTCATACCAAGAGTATAGGTCAACATATATGCGTGAACGACGTGTGCGTTTAGGATAAGGAGTAATCTTAATGAGTCGAGTGTCGCGTATTTGGCATTACTTTCGGCAAACAATTGATTAATGTTTTTGATTAATGAAAACGATTTCAAAAATTGTTTTAAATTAAATTGATTTTGATTTTGTTTGACTTCATTGTCATATTGTTTATGAATATTATTATAAAAGTCGACAAAAGTGCCCAAAACAACGAATATTGATATTGTTGTCAAAATAATTCTGCAAAGAATGCCATTTAAATAAATGATTTGATAATTGATGAATGAATTGATACAAACATTGATATGAATTGATAATTATCAAGTGAAATAACCCGGTCTCTGCCCCTGCATTGGCCTATTTCGAGGGGCATTCGCAATATTGGATACAATACTAAACATAATTCAAATGTCAATAATATTTATTAACAAACTTTACTAACTTTTATTAACCATATTCTGAACCTCTTGTGCGGTGCAAACTGATGGCAAACAGACACCCAATTGATATACTGTTCCATTGGCTATATTGAGCGCTTCAATGAAATTCTTGATCATTACTTTCGATGTGTTAAACATTTCATTGGGTTTTATAAGAAAACTCATGTTTTGATTATCAGAATCCGATTCTTTGAGTGATTGAAAGGTAGGAAAGGGAAGAATAAGGTTTGATAAACAGTACTTTCCTTTAATTATTGGTATAATATGTTTAGGGCTTTCGGTGTTCAGACACTCATCAAACTCCCCGAAGTCAGCAAAAACTCCTTCAATGAATCCCGAAGGGGGAAAGTTTGCCATCGAATCGAACCCTTATATCAGAACATATAATATATAGAATTCAATTCTAATATATTTTTGTCAAAAATAAATGCATTTTTATTATGAGATGTCCTCTGATATGACGGATGGCCAAACAATTCTCCACTCATATCGAAGGCATAGTCAGGTTTGGTCAAAGTTGACCAAACTAGCCCAATGATGGTGATTGACCAAGGACAAACTATCATTAAATATCAACTTACATTTTAAAGCCCATAACTCTGTTCGTTTGAATGCCTCCCAAAGAGTCACGTATGCGTGACTGCAGTCATGAGATAATCCCAAATCAATTTGAGAAAACACTTCAAAAAGACTTAATTTATTTCTTTGACTCAAACCAAACAAAGTCTTTAAAACAATTTGAGTGTTTATCTCAAAATCAAAGTGTTGTTCACTTTTATTGTGTTCTTCGCGAATGAGTCGAACTCTGTCTATAAAACTATTAGTTTGCGGGCAATCGTTTGAGTCTTCGTATTCTTCGTCTATTGATTCAATTTTTTCATCAATTTCTCGAATATTTCTATAAATCTTATCATTAATTGATTGACAATTAATGGCAACAAAAATAACACAAATTAAATATAAAATTTTATTCATTGTTTATTTAGTAATGAATTAAATTATTATTATTATTATTAAATATGAATCAGTTTTCAAAATGAAAACGATTTCAATATATTTAAAATAATATAAAATATCGAAACTTTTAAATCAAAAACTTTTACAAATATAAGAAAATTATAAAATATTTCAAAGAAAACAATTGTTATGTCATTGAAAACAACTGAATATAATATTTATCACATTTGATGATCAGTTTAGATATGATTTTCATAGAGATTGCAGTTTTGATAGAAATATAATTTTCAAACGAATTGCATTTTTTGACATATATTGCAATAAAAATCAATATTTCCTTCAAATTATAGATTGTATCAAAAATTCTAAATTGTTTTGAAATTCAATCAAATATAATAATGGATTTAATTCAAGATTTAGTATTTGTCGTAAAATGTTCAATCGATAATTGGGCAAGGTTGTTTCAACACAGATAACTTCAATGATGTTTTCATTTGAAAATAACTTAACATTTTTCAAAATTTTAATAATTCGCTAAAAATTTGGTTTTTTCAATTTATGTTTTTAATCCGTATTTGATTTTTAGTCAAAAAAAAGTAATTGTTTTTGAAAATAAAATATATTTTCATAATATTAATAATTTATTGTCTTTTCGTTAAATTTATTTCGTTATAATATATTTGAATAATATTTAATATGATTATGAAATTCAAACAAATGAACAAATAGTGTAATTGTGAAGAGAATGTCAAACGTGTGTTAAGTGTTATATTGTATTTCTTCTCTTCCAACGCAATTCTCCATAGAATCTCGAATTGTAGGGACGCCACACATAGTCTCCCTCTCCATATTTGTAGGCCTTTTCAAGCATTTGTATACAAAGCTCTAAACGTAAAACATTATAATATTTAATCATAAAATGTAATAATATATGATATCATTACCCCTGGCATCATGTAAAGGCTCGATATACACCTGATCGGACCTTGGAGTAGTTGTTGTCCACTTGTATTGTCGAATATTATCGGGAAGTCGTCTTTTATCCTCCCATTTGCTATCGAGTGCTTCCATATAATTAACGAGAAATATAATAATTGTCCAAAACTTTTGAATTGCAAACATTTTTGTCAAATAATTGTATTGCGATTCGAGTCAAATATAAACCTTTTCGTATGAAAACACTTTTATTTATATGTTTTTCACAAACTGTTTCGTGAATAATATTTTGTGAAAATTACTATTGATTTTGAGCACGAAATATGATTTGTTGTATTCTTTCCAATGAATTAAGTCTTGTATTTCAAAGGTTTCATCAAATAGTTTGTTATTTTCAGCATCAATGATGTGGGCGAAAATATAACAGAATATTTGGTATATAATTGTTTGCATTCATACACTCATATTATTTAATGCAATACTTTATAAATAATTTTGATTTTAATATTAATTTGTATTTTAAATGAATATCGATTTTAATGTTGAAATTCTTTCAATAAAATGCTATTTCTTTAGAAAATGTCATTTCTTTGGAAATGTTATTCAATTAGTTTTTATGTCTTCTAAGCCGTAGAGTTTAAGTTAGTCAAAATGAATGCCATTATTTTGACAATTATTACAGTAGAAATACCTTCACAATACCTGAGCTGTGATGCAATGCCCCTTAGATTCTTAATTGCAAAACATATTTAAAAATTTTATTTATTTTAAATATTTCTTTATTCACTCAAATCTCATTATTTTCTTCACTTTCGCAGACTTTAATCAAAGATAAACAAACGATAATTTTTTCACAATATTTTTATTATCAAAAGATTAGGCAAAAGAATGTTTTAAACAAATAATTAGAAATATTTAATAAATGAAATTGAATTATGAAATGCTTTACAGAATTATATCTATAGAAAGTTATTCAATTCAATGTCAATCGATTTCGTTTATAAGTATTCATTCAAAATCAGCAAAACCTTTATCTGTATATAAAAATTTATTTTTATCTTTACTTTGATTACATTTGTCTGCCTTTCCATAAGAGTGTCTATTGTTTTGAAATTAGGATATATTTTATGTAAACTTCAAAAACTCTCTAAAATTATGATAAAAAGTGTATTTTATTTAAAAAATATATCAAAAGTTTTAACAAAACTAAAATAATCTGACTTTTGGTTAGAACTTATTTTCATTTTCTATACATTTCTATAATTCGTGAAATGAATGAATTCTTAAAATTTATATCACTGTTAAGAGTGGAACCATTTATGATAATACTATCACTAAGTGCTTACTTCAGAAGGACTCCATTGGAAGTATTAATTCAGGACAAGTTATGCAGAAATGTGTATGAAATGAGTGAAGAATTTTGTTTGCAATTGCCTTATATGACAGACAGTGATCCCAACCATGAGATCAAGACTCGGATATTGTCAGATGCGGTCACGTATAACATGTATCACATTTGGATCACATTCACCCCTGGCATTGTGTGGTCTATATTTCTTGGGCCATGGATTGACAAATACATCAACGGTCGGAAGACTATATTCATCATCGGTTCCATAACACAGTCATTGGAAGCGGCAATGAATGCATTGAATTCATATTACTTTAAAAATAGTTAGAATTTAATTGAATTTATTTTTAAAATATTTTTATAAATATAATTATATTTTCAAAATAGACATTAATCTGATTTTGGTCTCATTCATCCCCTACACCCTGTCTGGTGCGATGGTGAGCACGACCTCCTATTCGTATGTTGCGGTCACAACTCCAACCAAACTGAGAACAACCCGAATGACAATCCTTGAAGTTTTGATAGCAATCGGTATTTGTTAATCAAATCAATAAACTTATGGTTTAATTAGTTTTATTTTCAGCCCAACCCTTAGGGGTATTTCTATCTGGAAACCTAATAAACGAAAGGCCCGTCGGAGGGAACGGACAGTTACACAATTATTGTCTTATATTCAGCATCAGTAGTGTCGGCGCTTTCATAGCATTCCTTTGGGCACTAATTATGATTGACGAACAAAATGATAAAAAACAATTCAAAGAACATTTCAGTGAAAGAACTGAACTCTTGAACAATGCAAAGACGAGTGACATTGAGGTGAATGATAACAACGTTCACCCCTTAAGACTGTTGTTCAACATAAGAAATGTCAAAGAAATAGTGATTACATGTCTTAAACAACGGCCCCATTATGTAAGGGCTCAGATATGGCTTATTATCGGTGCAATGTTTGGCTATTATTTCATTTGGGCCGCACCGGCCACTTATATGTTCCAGTTCGTTGAAAAGGTGTACGAATGGGACGCAAAGATTTATACACAAATTAGTTCAATAGGAATGATTGCAAACTCTATTGTCATTATATGCATAGCACCGATACTTATAAAGGTTTGACAAAACTATTCATACATTTCCATCACATCTGTTATTCCGTTCAAAAGGTTTTCAAATTAAATGACATGTTTTTGGCCATAATTGGATTCTTCGGATCATTCCTTCATATGATTCTATTGGCAACTGTTATGAAACCTATCGGTTACTTCATAGCACTGGCCCTCAACTGCACCGTCACATTAGGCCCAATCGGTTATAAGACATATTTATCAAAAATTGTCGAACCGTCAGAATTGGGAAAAGTATTTACTTTGATGGCAGTCATCGACGGTTTTGCTCCGATCATATCGTCCGCTCTCTTCACCTTCATCTTCGAGAACACCATTGATTGGATTCCCGGCACATGTTTCCTACTGTTGGCCTCAATCAATACCGTTCCCATATTTATTGCTCTAATTATTCACTCATTAAATGATTGCAAAACAAAATCCATTGATGACTGCAATAATGAAATCACTTTTAAGAGTATTATTATTGAAAAATATCAAACATCTAATGAAGAGAACGTTTTGTAAGTTTTTACACAAATAACAAAATGTATAACAATTTTAAACAATTTTTTATTCTATTTATAAATGAATTTTTAAACAATAAAATTCTTATCGTTTGTCATATTTTATGTAAATGTCATTAATAACAACAGAAATGAAAATTATAAAAAAGGAATACAAATTAAATTTCATTTATAATAACATTAAAATTACAAATAATGTAAAACATTGTAAAAAATAATTTAAAAAATCAGTTGTACTTAAAATTAAAAAATGAATTATTTAAGAAAACAAGTCTTTATCTTAAATGAAATTTTATGCCATTCAATGAAATAGTTCTTAAAAATTTCATTTTACTGATAGACTCAAGACATGAGAGATTGCATTGATTGCATTCAGAGGAAAGTATATATCGTTTGTCCATTGGTTCGCAATCACATCGGAAGTCGAGCCAAAATTGTTGTAAATTCGGGAATACTTTCTCTAATCCTATCATAAGTTTAGGAGAAAACTGAAGATTTAGAAACAGTTGTTCCACTTTAGCCATAGTTAAGTTGACAATATTATTCCAGAGCTCTATCGATGTGTTTATCTCTAATTTTAACAATTTTTTCAGTTTAATAATCGGCTTAATATACTCTGTCCCGAACCCAATGGACAGGTGTTCTAAGTTCTCCATATGATTGCATATCAAATCCAATGTCTGTATTTCGTCGTCAATCCAGGGGTCGTCTAATGTCAAATGTGTCAAATATCTGCCATTTCCACCAATTAGAGCTCTAATGGTCTCTAAGTCCGTGTCTTCGCAACACTTGAGCGTAAGTTTGCGAATATTTGGTCCCAAATCGGACATTAATTGAGTCAAAGAGTGGTTATGATAATAAAGATTCAACTCTTCCAGGAATGGTATAATAGTTAGAAGTGTTTCAGAACTAATGCCTCGACAGTCACTAAAAGTCAAATGTTTTAATCTTTTATCCAAACTTTTCATCACTTGATTCCACTCTTCGCCACAAAATTGGTTCATCTCTAAGATGGACAGGCATTCCAAGTGTGGGCACTCGTCTAATAACCATAAAAATGAAGTCAAACTTATTATACAATTTTCCAAATGAATTGCCCTTAGATTTCGACATCTCTTCACAATTGGTTGCAGAAAGAGTTGGTCTATAATAATGGGTGAGAACCAAAATATGGTCTTTCCGTGAAATACAGTCAAATCGTTGCCATTTTGAGTGTGTTTTGGATGAGAACAACCTTTCAGTTGATTTAAAGACCATTTATTACTCAAACGCAAACAGTTTTGATTATAATATGAAATTTCCAACACTTGAGACCACTTTTTACAAACCCTTTCGACAGAAATCTTTTCAATTAGTGTTAAATAATTCAAAATTGAATACAATATTTCATTTGGCAAACAATTTATATTTATTTCACAATCGGATGAACTTTGAGTCGAATTAAAGGCATTCATGTCTTGAGAGATATTTGGTTATAAAGTGTAAATCAAAACAATTTTAAGAGATGTCAATGAATATAAAACACCTGTTATTAGAAATATTTCATAGTTGATGAGTGAAGGCAATGGTTCATTAGCAAGGTCATTGATTGGCTAGCAGACAACTTAAGGTGAAGTCTGTCAACAGCAACCAATACCAATGCAAAGGTGAGAATAAGGGTTGAAATAAAGTTAAAAAGTTTAGACATTTTATTGATAGTTAAAAAATACTTATTATTTTTGTTTAAACCAAATGAATAACAATGAATGGAATGATATTATTTGGCATAACATAGGGAAGGGGTGTAGAGGTCAGACATATACTTGAATACAATTTATCAAATGTCAAAATGATCTCAATTTTATCGAACAAAATGATTAATAAATTGTTTTCAATTACTGTAATTTGTTTTTTATATTAATTAATATTTTTTGTTATCTTTAGATTCGATGTCATTATTGTTATCACTAAAATCGGGTAAAACTGTACAAAATCGTATCCAAAGCATCACAAAAAGGGGTAAAATTAGTAATGCGGCCGTCAAGAGGAATGGTAGGCCTGGCATTGAATTTATTGTTACATTGAATAATGTTGTGTAAAATAGGACAGCCATTAGTGGTAATAATGAATCGACTGCTGATATAAGACTCAAAACTTTTCCCAATTCATGAGTAGGTATTATTTTTGATACATGTGCTCTGATTCCAATAGAAGCTATAATGCCTAAACACCCAGGTATTAATGATGTGTAAAAGCCAGTTGGATTCAATACCAAACCCCGAATGACATTCTGTGCGGAAAATGCAATCAAACCAATGATCGCAAGCATTGAATCACTTATATTTGAAACCTTTTGTAAAGAAACGAAATTATTATTAAATGGTATTTGAGTTAAAAATTCATTATTTGTATTGTTTTGATAATTAAAAACAATGTTTAGATAAGTGAATATGAAATAACTTATACCCGGATAAGTAGGGGTACGACAGTAAAGGTGGCTAAAGTTGATACCGTTTTGTCAATAGTCATAGCAGTGCTAAAGGTCTTTGAATTCCAGGTATATTTAATCTGTGCGAATGTGAACAATGTTACCCCCGGACCTAATAGAGCCAACAAGAATATGAGTTGGGATACCATTAATAGCCATATCTGAAGCCTCACATAATTAGGTCTTCTCTTGAAACTTGTGATAAACATAGCCTTAATGTTATCCAAATTGAACAACAGTTTCAAAGGATGAATGTCTTTATTCGCTTCAAATTGTTTAAGTTTTTCACAAACAATATTCTCTTCATTATTGCAATCAATGTTTGATATTCTGTTAAATCGTTTTTCAAATTCTTTTATATCTCTCTTCTCGTCAACGACGAAAAGAGCCCAAAAGAGCATAAAAACATTTGCTCCGAAACATATTATGAAGACTAGGGCATAGTTATGCAACTGTCCAGAATTGCTGAACATAGGGGAAAGGTTTAGTATGACTCCGGAAGTATAAGTGCCCAGCGGTTGAGCTAATAATACAAACAAAAAATAACAATTTATTTATCATTAAAATTATAAAATTATTTTCAAATACAAACCAATATTATTACAAATTTCACTAATAGTCAATCGTATGGCTAATAGTTTGGGAGGTGTTGTCGATGCCATATACACATAAAGGGCTGCAGAGATGGCAAGCAAACCCCCCGAAAACAAGAGAGGTATTGCAGATATAAGAACTGTATACCCGGCTGAGTTTGGATGAAATTGCATTAATATATGAAATAAATTCTTTAATTCTTTTTAAATTTCATACAATTCTTATAGAAATAAACGACGAAAAAAAGTAGAGCCGATTCACAAACGCCAGCCAATGCGCCCCCGACTAATAGGACTTTTTTAGCTTTTACATACTTATCTGTCCAAGGTCCAACGAAAAATATGCCCAACACTGATGGTAATGCCAAAAGCAATACTCCATATAAGGCCACAATATTCACTTCCTTCAATATGGGTGTCTTAACGCTCAGGTAGTCATCGCTTTCACTCATTGTCGGCAAACTTAAGCAATAATTTGAACTTAAATTATATTCAAAAACACAAATCTTGTCCTGAATTAACATTTGTGTCGGAACTCCTTTAAGGTTAACACTCAATGCATTCATGAAAGCATAGGGCTCTACAGTCATCAGGGATATAAACTTAAAAACATTAGCCACAGTTAAACCCCCTTTATTTTTCTCATTCATTCTGTTGAAAAAGTTTTATAACTATTATAAAAGTTATTATTTGTTAGAGATTTCTTTAGAGACTTATAAACAACAAAACAATAAAATGTTTGAATTTTTAATTGAATTTTAAATACATATAATTTGATTGAATTTTAATTAATTGATGCGATAGTGAATTACATGTAAAACATAACTTTAAAATCAATTTTGTGATGACATTGAGATATAGTCACAATTGATATCAATGCTCACAATTGGCATCGATTACTGAGTAACTGATTGTCAAAATATATCAATATTCACACAGATATTAAATATGTTTTAATCATTATTATACACCTGGAGTGACATTGAGTTGAAGTCAACATATTTTCTTTGATATCATATTTATCACAAAATTTGTTAAATTAAATATAATTTCAATTATATTCAACAAATTATTATTTGATTTTGTTTAATATTAGTGTAAAATTAATTTCATTTATTGTTTGCCATTTATTGGAGTTTATCAAAAAATGCTTTAATTATTTCTTTGAGAATTTGTTAATAAGTTCTCATCAATTGTATACAAAAAGTTCATTTTATCTATAATTATATCAATTAATGTATGAATTGATACAAAAATTGTAATAATTGCCAATAAATGCTCATTAGGTGATCACAACTCAAGTGATTACAACTCAATAAATAACATATGAAATATTCATCAATAGGTCTGTGGTTTAGAGACAATCAACTCATAGTCTCTCCCGGAGTCAAGATTATATTTGCCAATCAGTTGGCACTAGAAGTCATTCAATCCCTTCACAACAATCATACAAATTAAAGATTGCACTCAAATATGATTTAAATTAAAATAAAGTTATTAAATGAGTTGCGTATATAAAATGTGGAATGACCAAGTTTATATTAGCCAATAGATAGAACAATTCAATTGAACACTCAATCGCTACAGTATATAGAAATGTGATCTCTTATGAAATGTATAATTTTTACAATGATTTTGAGATTATTTGCATTTTTCAATAATGACAATCACTTCAATGCATTCATTGACTATGGATTCAAAGTGATTGTCATTAATTAAAAAGTGTTTTCAATATTTAAAAAGTTTTTATAATCTCTGAATGACTGCAATAAATGACTGTAATGTAGAGCAAAGGAATTGCAAATCAATTCAATGATATATTTAATATAATAAATGTTAAACAAAACTCATTTTTAATGTCTTTTTGATTAATCTTTATATTCGTTCACATTTTACATGACTTCAAACATATTTATATTAAAACAAAACAATTTATATTTATTTTATTAATTTACAAATTATTTATAACTCTATTACTAGACGTCATTTGTTGTAAGTTTTGCCATAATTTCATTCAATTTCACATTTGTTTTGATTTGAAAATAACTAAATATTTGTATTAAAAATACAATTGAATTGTTTGTGATTTAAAGTTAGTTTCAATTAATTAAAACAATTTTTAATAAAAAAATATATAAATTCTCTGTTATTTGCAATGGGTTTCAATAGGTTTATAGTATTTTCATAAATCACTTCAAATCCATTTCCTACCGGTGTTCACATCTATGAAGAGGTGTTTTCTCTGTTAAAGACTCTCAAAAAAAAACAAATATTATTGTAAAAGTTGTCATAATTTGTACGAAAATGTGATTATTATTAAAAAACCAAAAACATTGAAACATATGTTTAGAGAATTGCATTCACTTTATATACAGTTATAAGAGATTAATAAAAAATGATTTTTGAAAACTTGAGACCAATGTTGAGAGCAGTGATTGAAGTGAGAAAAGTTCAAAAGTTGTCTACAAATAGTGATAACTAAAGCATTGATTGGTTTTAAGATATTATAAAAAGTATTGTTTTTTGTGTTTATATTGAATTCATTTCACAATAAGATCTTAAAAGATATCAAAAATGGACTCAAATGACACAAATGTGGACACAATTGACACTAATGTTGCAAATGGTTTAAGGAATAAAATTCAAAGAGTTTTAGAATTCTTGAGTCTATTGACTGTCGAGCCCTTCATCTTCGCCTTCCTCTTTGTCCAGTCATTGAAGAGGATATCAAGCCATCAGTTACTGGAGGACAAGATCTGTCTCCAAGACTATGGTCTCAATGCGACCTATTGTCAAAACCTACCGAAAATGTCTTCATCTGAAGACTATTTGCACAAAAAAAGTTCAATTCTCAAAGATGTGACCAATTTTGGCAACTATGATATGGCCATAACAACCATCCCCTGCCTCTTGGCTGCCCTCATAATAGGTCCCTGGACTGACAAGTACTGCAATGCGAAGAAGGCATTGATGATGACCTGCTGTGTTGTCGGCATCTGTGAAGCACTCATACATTCAGCGAATGTGTATTTCTTCGACAAATGTAAACATTTTTGAAAATAGTTTTCATTTAACATAACGTTGTCTTCACTTCAGCCAAATATTATCTCCTGTTGTCTCAAATTCCCGGTGCTCTCACTGGAGGCACATTAGGCACATATACCGCTATATGGGCTTATGTGGCGGCAACCACTCCGGCAAAACATCGGGCGCTGAGGATGACTGTCGTCGAGATAACAATGGCTGCAGGTTTTGAGTGAACAATGCATTCATTTATAACATTTTCATTAAATCTTCTCAATATAGCCTCCCCTTTGGGCACCTACATCGGTGGCAAAGTATTCAATACACCCCCTCTTCTCAAGAATGGACAGTTGCATAACTACACCACAGTTTTTATCATTCAAATGTGTGTCTATTTTGTGACACTCTTTTGGGTTATATTCAAAGTGAATGAAAAGAAAGATTTAAACGAATTCAGTCAAAGATTTGATAAGAGATCTGAAGATTTGTTATCCAATGAAGAGATTGTTTGCAATGAACAACAATCTGAAGACATTGAACACATCCATCCATTGAGGCTATTGTTTAGCATAAGTAATATCAAAGATATGGTTAAGACTTGTTGTAAGAGAAGAGATAATTACCGAAGACTTGAGATTTGGTTATTGTTTATATCAATGTTTTGTTATCTGATGTCAAATATGGCTGTAATTACTTTTATGTTCGCTTTCGTCCAAAAGATATATAATTGGGATTCTGAGACCTATAGCAACGCGAACGCCATCGGCGACCTCATCAGCGCCGGGTTCACTATCCTAGTGGTGCCCATATTGTTGAAGGTGTCATCAATTGCTCAAATGTTTTGTTTTTCATAAATTATTCAAAATGTCTTTTTTGTCATTTGTTTAGTTATTGGAAATACGGGACACAAGTCTAGCACTGGTAGGATTGGTGTCATATTTTGCACAGAACATCATTAGAGGGGTTTTCCTAACAGAACAAAGTTATTATATTTCCTTAATAGTTGGCGGTTTGGGTGCCGTCACATCCATAGGCATTCGCGCCTACATTTCCAAGATAGTGGCACCCAATGAATTGGGAAAAGTGTTCTGTTTTATGACAACAGTCGACTCATTCATTCCAGTCATCGGTTCTCTTGTTTTCAGTAAATTATTTAACGCAACAATGGATTCAATGCCCGGAATCTGTTATGTGATCAGCGCTGGCCTTAATCTCATTCCTCTCTTCATCTTTATTTGGATCGATATCTATAATCGCAATAATAATAGCCTTAATTAAAAGTAATTTTGAAATTAATTATAAATAATTAAATTTTGTTATTTTAAATACAGAAATGAAATTGATTTAAATTAGAGATCGTTTGTGACATCAAATGATATTTTTAGAATGAATTCTATATTATATTATATTATATGACTTGTGAAATATGTTTCATTTGTTTGCTTTTCATTTGAAATATTCATTGAAATATTCATTGAATCGAATTATGAAGAAATTGATATCAAATAAAATAATGAATTATAACATAATATACATTGAATTGAAGAACATTTTTGTCATTTCTAAAGAAAGTCAAACAAAATAATTGACAATTAAGTGAACCATTTGACCAAGATTACTTCTTTATTATACATTCTCAAACATTCATTGTTTGAACAAATATAATGAAAATGTTTTAAAACAAAACTTACTTTCAATTCACTATCGATTCGTTAATACTATTTAAAAGCCGTCAAAATATATAAAATATAAAGTGTTTGAAAAAAGTGAATATTTTTGGATGGAATCGAAAATGAATGATAAGCTCAAAGTCGAGACTATCTATCAGTTCAATAATTATAAGAATAATTTGATTGGAAATGGCGTTAATAGGGTTAAGGGGTTTGAAGTGATTTGGAAGGAATTGAGTTATAAAGTGAGACATCTCTTAATTAAGCGCAAGATTATCATCAATAATATTAGTGGCAGTTTTAGAAGTGGACAAATCATGGCTATTATGGGGCCGAGCGGTTGTGGTAAGTCTTCATTACTAGGTTGTCTGTCAGGCAGTAAGAAGAAGGGTGTGAGCGGTTCCATAACTATATCAACGGAAAGGCAGGTATTGTAGAATCAAATATAACTTAAATACAGTTTATTATTTGAAACAAATGTTGAAATCTTTGTCAAATTTCAGGTGAAGTTTGCATTCATAGCTCAAGACGACTATCTTGAGGGCAGACTAACTGTGAAGGAGTCGCTGATATATGCGTCGACTCTGAAGAACATTAAAGATATTGACCACAAATTGAATGCAGAAAATATTATGAGAAAACTTGATATCGAAAAATGTGCGAATATTAGGACAAAACGTTGTTCTGGAGGACAGAAGAAGAGGATTTCGATTGCACTGGAATTGGTTTCGAGACCTAATATCTTGATATTGGATGAGCCGACGAGTGGTTTGGATTCGGCCACCACTTGGCAACTGATCAATACTCTCATCCAATTGACCAATGAATCGGAACCGTTGGCAGTGGTGGCCACTATACACCAGCCCTCAGGAAAGTTATTTAATCTGTTTAATTCGATTTACATTATGTCATACGATGGCCACTGTGTATACCACGGCTCACCCCTAACAATGGTTGACTACTTGGGTCAATACGGCCTAAAATGTCCCAAATTCCACAACCCTTCTGATTATGTCCTCGAAATCGCCTCCAAAGAGCACGGAATCGGAAAAGTAATGCTTTTGTCGACAATTATGAAGATCGAAGCCTTGGAACTGATTCCACATCAGAACCAAATCAAACCATACCTTCGATATAGAACTGGTAGTGATCTCTGGGCTCTCACTAAAAGGTATTCATAATTATTAAATGAATTATTGTTTGCAATCAATGACTGAATATGTTTTGATATTTCAAACTCAAGGACATTCAAGCTATCGATTCGTGACATATTTATGTTACCCCTTCGAGTGGGCGAACAGATAACGGTTGCGGTAATGTTGTGTCTGTTCTGGGGTGAAGACAGCGGCGAACTGTCCGGATGTCCCGATAATTTTGTAGGTGAAGGCGGTTCCTATAGTGACAACTACGACAGGGTTTGGTTGGAAGTGAATGAAAACTTCAGTTTAATTACATTCACTTTAATGAACATTTGGTTCGGATCTATATTTGCCGTTTTGCTTACATTCCCCAAAGAGATGAATATTTTAATTAAAGTATATATAAATCAAATGATAATTCAATTCATATTTATTTCAACTAATAATCAAACTTTGTTTTCAAGGAATACCGAAACGGTTGGTATTCGTGTTATTCGTACTATATGTCCAAAGTGTTGGTCGATGTCTTCTGGCAGATAACGATCCCAAACCTGTTGTCGATTCCCGTCTATTTGGGAACGGGACAGTACTTCGAGGAAGGGGAGAGATGGCGGTTTGGCTATTATATCGTCATTTGTCTTTTACTGAGTCTAACGAGTTCGAGCACAGGGCTGGTAGTGAGCGCCTACCTAATGAATTATCCGACGGCCGCAGCATTTTTAGGCACCTGTACTGCCTTTCCAATGCTTCTCTTCTCTGGTAATCATCAAATGAAAACCAAAAAAAGGTTTTTAACTAATATTATTCATAGGTTTTATGATTCCGATCAAAGATATGCCAAAAGGTTTTCAATGGTTTAGTTGTACTAATTATATGAGGTTTGCCGTCGAGGCCACCGTTACGGCCATCTATGGCTTCGGCAGATGTGATGGAAAGGCAATTGAATACAAATCTAATGATTTGTCACAACTCATACCACAGAATAAGCTGAAGAAAATACTCACTTCTGAGCGACTGAATGGCAAACTAGTGGTACAGACATTGGGTTACTTGAGTGGACAGACACCAAACGGAACCGATTCCATAATTATGATCAACAATGAGTTTGAAGACAATGACTTGTATTACGGGATAGCAATGCTCTGTCTGATTATGACTGTCTACAAAGTGAGCACTTATTACATACTTCTGAGAAAAGTCAACTCAATTAACTGAACACTCATTCAATTGGTTCTCACATTCATTGCTAACAATATAACCATTAGTTCCCAAAAAGTTTAATAACTCTCAAAAGTAAGCAAAACGTCTGTCTCCCCGACGGGGAATTGAACCCCGGTCTCCCGCGTGACAGGCGGGGATACTAACCACTATACTATCGAGGATTAGATACCATTGAATGCATTAAATGCAAACAATTGTATAAACTCTTCAAAAGGATAGAAAAAAGTGATAAATATTTTTATCATTCATTTAATCAAATGATAACAACATTTAGAAACACTTGAATCCGATTAATGGTTGCGATAAACAGATTAAATCACAAATTAATGTTCACTTACTTTAAGACATGTAAACATCACTTGAAGACAATTAACACAAAATGTATTCACTTTTGAAACGAATGTAAAATTAATTGAATTAATGAATGAATGAATGATTGCATCATTTGTTGACATCACTCGTCGTTATGACAACCGATTTGTTTACAAATAAAGTGTTTTTTGTTTTGAAATGTTTTGAAAAAATTATTTATTTAAATGAATTTGCATTAAAATAACGAAATAAGTGATGACTCGAAGGCATGTGTAGTGAATGAAAAGCATTGCAATTCCCCTATAAAGCGACCCATCATTTAAAGCATAAAAAGTCATTACAGTCGACTCATCTGATCCCAAGACATCGGTGTCTCCCATCGCAAAGCCGAGCGCCGACAGCAATGTCTTGTAGCTGACAATGTCTGAGCTGTAGAGACGAAGAAGTGATTCGTTGGAGAAATAGTCGGTTAAGTCTGTTTTGTTGGACATTGTGTTCAATGGGTTGTCATCACATCTGTCCAATCCATAGACAATGACCACAAACGACTCCAAACCGAATCGCATGTAATTGAAAACAGTGAGTCTTTGCATCACTTCCGGCATTGTCTCCATTCGGGCCATCGTTCCTATCGTTGAATCCATTTTCAAATCATTCAATCATTTGATAAAACATTTGTTCAAAACCTGAGAACAAAACCATTGGAAGTATTATAATAAGACCGAGAGTTGGGGCCAAAACGGGATGTCTGTAGAAGATGGCACTCATTAGCAATCCCTGAGCGCTTGCACACAAGGAGATCAATATGAAGACAATTGCAAACAAATAGAGACGAGAAATGGGTCGCAGGTATTGGCCGGTCATGTAATACATGACAACTGACGCCAAGTTAGGTATCAACAGCTGGAACGGGAGGTCACAAATGACTTTCGATAATAGATATGATATACAAGAATACCATCCGTTTCTGTACTCCTATAAGCACTTCATTATTGATAGAAATGTCATTTTTATGATAATTGGATCAAAACCTTTAAGAATATATTAAACTCTTTGGGAAAGACCAAAACATTGGGGAAAATAGCGCCAAAAGTGGCGAACATTGCCATAAAGACGAGACAACAACTGTTTTCGATGAGTTCGACATTAACTGAAACATAGTTTCGGAAATAATTGCTTTTGTCTCTGTGTAAGTCAATGGCACATCCGGACAGTTGGCCACTGTCGGGGCCGTACATATAGCCGATCATAACAGCAAACACTATGAAAAGAGTGACTCGAATGCGGACTAAGAATATGTCTCTGTAGGTAGTGGTGAATGACCTGAAGAATGAATGATAAGATAATCACTAAAACAGAAATGTTTTGCATTTGTATTTCATTCGACCTTTTAGTCAAAATCCAAGTATTACTGAAAAACCTTTTGTTGGCATTGATTGAGATTTTATGATTGAATTCTTCAATGTCTTTGTTATTGTTTGACTCAATGGTTGATAACTTCATGACATTTTCGATTCCGAACCTTTTGTTCGCAATATCGAGTACAAAATCTGCTGGATTATCGTAATCGCCACAAACCATGTCATACTGTCCTAAATAGCTGACCAGTGATGTGGGCGAACCCTGATATATGCACTGCCCGTCATATGACATGATATATACCGAATCGAATCGGTTGAAGAGTCGAGCGCTCGGCTGATGTATAGTCGTCACGACTACCAATGGCTCCGACTGTTTGGCCAACTCTTTCAAAGTACCAATCAATTGATAGGCGCTGACAGAGTCCAAACCACTCGTCGGCTCATCTAATATCAAGATATTAGGTCTCGAAACCAATTCCAGTGCAATGGAAACCCTCTTCTTCTGACCTCCGGAACAGTGTTTTGGTCTAATGTTTGCACATCTTTTGATTTTAAGTTTTTTCATTATATTGTTTGCAATGGATTTGTGGTCAAATGAATCGTCATTTTTGATTCTGGACGCATAGGTCAGGGACTCAACAATCGAGAGATTTTCTAAGAGATAGTCGTCTTGAGTGACAAATGCAAACTTCACCTGAAATTACATTTAAAATATTTTAAACTTTGAAACCCTTATCAAAATTGAGTCAAAACAATGACTTTTATTAATTGTTTTTACACTCAATTCATTCAATTCATTCAATTTGTGTGAAATTCAAACCTTTTTATTCGTTGATATTGTTATAGAACCGGTTAAGCCATTCCTCTTTATACCAGATATACAGCCCAATAGAGTTGACTTCCCTGCGCCCGACGGACCCATAATTGCAGTAATTGTTCCACTTTTAAAATATCCACAAATATTATGAAAAATAATTTTCTGCTTCTCTGAACAAAACCATTGTTTGTTATACACCCTATAAGTGAGGTCTTTCCAAGTGATCTGAAAGGGCTCTAAATCTACATTAGATTCAATTGTTTTTTCATTTTCGTTAATATTCTTAATATTTTCCAATTCAATAAATTTTGTATTTCTTGTGAAAACATTTGAACTTTCATTCGTTATATCACTGACTCGTTTCGTGGAAAACATATCGAATGTAATTTTCGTTACAATAAGTGTTTGTGAGTTTCAAAACTCTTCAATTCAGACAACGAGGTCATTGAAAAATGAATTATAATTCTTTTGACTATAATGTGTTGAACACACTATTACTGAATGAGAACTTCTGTTTGACTGCAATAAATCGATGCACTGTTTCTCAGACTATAATAAGACTTATATTTAAAGCACATTAAAATCACTCATTTATAGTGATTTATAGCGTTTTGAATGTATTTGACATTAATATGAGTTTGGGTCAAATCAATAAAATTGATTCATTTGTTAACTTTGCTTTCATTATATAAATTGCTGATTAAGTTAATTCTAATGTAAATAATGACCAAGGTGGTTTAACTCTATTTAATAAGTTGATAATTTTTGCGATAAAATTGAATTTAAAAAAAATTTTCAATAAATGATTCAATGATTGAATACTTTTTGACAAATTGTTTATTATTTGGTTTTCTTATTAGTCATTGATGTCATCAGTTCGAGGAAAGGCTCGAACGCAGCCCTAGGTATCACTTGGTTAGCCATTTTCATATAGTGTATTGCATCCATACAGGCCTCCATGGCTTTGATCATAGGTCTGGTTGGGGTCATGAGGCCATCACCAGAATCATACGAGCCCTGCATTGCTGCGAACGCCTGTCTCATAGCATATACCATATTCTGGGACGCCTTCACAAAACCCATTGAATCGTTTGTTGTGTTAAACGATTTAATCAATTCGTCTCCAATAATAACCGACTGATCGGGGGTTACGTCCGTCACAGGATCTTCGAATTGCTTCTTCAATTTGATCCTTTCCAATGCCTTGTTTGGATCTCTTGTGCCGACGACAGGCATAACACTTAACGCAGATTTGATTGCATTCGGCATTTGTCCGAAAAAATCTAAAATCAAATATTAATTCATTTTTAATAAAAAATTAAAACATCGAAAAATTATCAAAATTTAGTGAATATATTCATTAACAGACCCTGAATATTGTGGAACACAGAAGACATTGAATTCAAATTCTTAGGCAAAGACATCATAATCTGTGGCATCTTTTCCATAGTATTCATCATTTGTTTCATCACTTCCCTATCCATTGTATTGTTAGAAATAGGCGTCGAATCCAATAGTGTTGAAAACGTTTTCATTTCTGTCTGTAAGACATCTATTGAATGAGACGTCTCTTCAATCCTTTTGGTAAACATTTCCAAATCGTTTGCAATGACCGTTGAGTTCGCTTTTCCTGAACTCATGTGGTCTTTCATTATCTTTAAGGCCAACGGAAGACTTTCTCCCATCAAATAGGCTGAATTCATGAGCGCACCTTGCACCTTGAGGGCCTGGGCCGGCAGTGGTGTCGCCTAAACACAAATTTATTATTAAATAATTTATAAAAGTTTTAAATATGAAATAATTGTCTCTTAATTATAAACTTCTTTACATTAAAACTGAAAAAATTAAAATAATTTTTCATTAATTATTAATACTTTAGAAGTTATAAAATTATTTTAATTTTTTCGTACCCATAATATCCTAATCCCTGCTCTAAAATACATTTGGACAGTGAAGACGCTCAACAAAAGTGTCTGGGTCATTTGTACCCAAAGTACAAAAAAGCATTTTAAAAGCCTACTGACCACTGAAGTGACGTTATTTTGCATTGATTTGATACTTTGAGTACCATTTCTACGAAGTTTTGTCATTATTTCATTCATTTGTTTAAGAGTTGTCGGGAAAGACATTGACATTTGTGGCATTGAATTTGTCATAACTTTTGACAATTTGTCTACAATTGTGGTTATATTGGAGTTCATGTGGAATGGCATCGAATCGGTCACTCTTTTCAGGTTAAATATTGATGGCATTAATTGTTGTGTCGATTCAAATGAGGGAAATATTCGGCCCAACAGTGAATGAACGCCTAATAGTGATGACTGTTTATCATCAGAGACATACCATGGCTTTTGAGTGTTTGTTTGTGTCGGGTTATTAACAGAAGGCATAGGTCGTGAGGGGTCGAGAGGCTCTGGTGGAGGTCCCAGGGGTTGTAGGGGTTGTAAAGGTTGATAAGTTTGAGCCATTTGTGGCATATTTTCACTAAATATTTTTCCATTGTTTTCAAACATTTGTTTCAATTTTTTAAATTTCTCCATAAATTCATTGAAGGATTCATTTGAGGATTGAATTTTTGTTTCATTTGAAGTCTGATAACTATTATTAGTGTTAAGACTAAAGTTTGGTTTACTTTGAGTTGTGTTTACTTCAAAAAAATTGTAATAATAATCATAAATTAAAAACAAATGAATGAATGAAATAATGAAAAACTTACTATAATTTGAAATAACTTTGAAATTTTGAATTATATATAAAATTATTAATAAATAATAATAATATTGATATATTTTGTCTGACATTTTCAAAAAAGCATTTCCTTTGAAAGTTTCAAAATAAAATTTAATTAAAATATGGAAATAAAAGTGAAATTTAATATTATTTTACTTTTGATGCGTTTTTTCTAAATATTTTTTTTTTTTGTAAATATATTTATGTTTTGATTTCTCATTAAAAATATTTATTGAATATTCTATAAACAAATCAATCATTAAAATAATAATAATTATGTCACAGAAAGTGAAACAATATTAACAACATTTAAGCGTCAAAACAAACCAAATGTTTTGACAGATGATTAGCAAATGTTTTATTGATGTTTTGAAGACCTTATAATAGTTTACAAAATATATATTCATTTGAATATTTGGATCAAATGACGGATAGAAATAACTCGTGAGAATAGGTGTCACAAATGAACTGAAAATATCAGTCAATTCAGTGTTTTTGTGTCAATTCATTTGAATAATTAATGATAACATCCTTTACAGCACTTTATTTGAAACTTAGACCAAAACTTTCACTTATTTTTACTATTTATATATAACTGATATATAAATCATATCTATTATTGAAATCTAATTTGAGTCCAAATTTTGATCATTTTCTAAAATAGGAATTGATTTCCCATATAAACAATTGAAGAATATTTTGATTTTGATATTAAATAAAATTTTAATTTCATTGAAAAATTTTAATTTATTTATCACTACTAATAATGACACAGATTTTAATTGAAATTAAACTAAAAAATGCTATTATTGTTAATAAATGAAAACAGTGCCAGCATTAGAGCACATACATTAGAGCACATACATTAGAGCACATACCGTACATGAGGTCAAGGAATATATGGGCTCTAAATATAAATATCTGATATAATAGATGAATATTTCATATGATTATTGGCTCAAAAGAATGCTATTTAAATAAAACAATTTTTAGGTATAAAAGTATGCGAACATCAGTTGCGAAGATATCTTATAAATTGTATTCACTTTTATAATCAAAGACCGAAATCGTTGACAATGTTTGAGTTCACCAAAAAATGTTTAATATTTGTAATATGTTTTCAATTCTGTATTCCTTTATATATGGTTTTGGGCAAAGAGACTGAATCCCTGTGCGGTCTGAAAAAGATTGTGCGAACGCCCAAAATAATAAATGGTAAGGACGCCTATCATGGACAGTACCCCTGGGCTGTGTCACTGCGTCTTCATCGGCGACATCATTGTGGCGGTGCTCTAATCAATAACAACTGGGTTCTCACTGCAGCCCATTGTGTGGCACAAATCAGTCATCGGGTGTTCACTGTGAAACTGGGCGCACACTTTCGCAACTCTGAATACGAGTCCACGTCTATTGAGATCCCGGTGAAACTGGTTGTCCCGCACGAGAGCTTCAGTTTTTCGAGTTTCGCCAATGACATAGCATTAGTCAAATTGGCAAAGAGTGTTGAGTTCAATAACTACATTTGGCCAGTCTGTTTGCCCCTTACCGATGCTGTCGACTATGCGAACGAGACGGGGGTTGTGATCGGTTGGGGCAAAATAACCCCCGCCGGCACCTCGGCATCTATTCTACAACAGGTGGAACTGCCTATCATTGATAACACTAGATGTGTTAAATGGTATGAATCACAGGGAAAGATAATACCAATCAGGTTTGCATTCATTCTTACATTCGATTATTCAAAATACCCCTCGATTTATAAGAAGTGAAAAATACAAAAAATGTTTGAATTTTATAAATATTGAAAGTTTTTATCACATTTTAATCACATTTTCAGATCGAGTCAGTTCTGCGCTGGACTAGAAGAGGGAGGAAAGGACGCTTGTCAGGGTGATTCTGGTTCACCAATGATGATGGACTCAAACAATGGACAGGCCGTTGCCATTGGCATAGTCAGTGCTGGCATAGGGTGTGCTTTGCCTCGACTGCCCGGTCTATACACGAGAATCGCTTCATATCTTTCTTGGATTCAAAAGATTATTAGCACAAACTCAACCCCAGAAAAAGTACCAGCGCTTCCCGATGTCATCAAAGTGATCAATAATACGAGCACACTGTCCCCAACTACCGTTCCTCCAACTCAAGCTACATCTCAAAAGCCTACTGTCCCTCCAATACATATTATCCCTATTTCTAACACTAGTAATGTTATAACAATTAACTTATCAAACCTAACAAACCCTAATCACAATGAAATAACCGAAGCCCCGACACCTATACCTACAACTACTTTCCCCACTAATTCTAATACTACAAAAGAATAATTTTTATTAGAATTGAATTCACTTTATATTTGTTTTCAATGATTTTAATGATTTATTTTCTTATATAAAGTTTTTTACAATTTTTAAAATTATTTCTTTTAATTTCATTAAATTTTTGATGAAATATCAATAAATTGAAAGTCATTTTGTGATTCATTTGCAAATGATTTGACAGTATTTTGATAAACATTATATTAATTATTAGTTTTATAGATATTTCGTTAATATATATTAATAACAATTAATATTCATTTGAAGTTCAAATCAATTCAATGACAAATGTCTGTGTTCTGCAAATTCATTATCAAAGTTGTATTTATTATACAATTATTAATAAAGTTTTCATTGAATGCATTATTTTGTATAAAATTCTATAAAACAATTTATTTCTTAAATATTTGTCAATTCATTTTTAGATTATTTGAGACAATAGTTAAAAATAGTTAACAATCTTTGATTTCAGTGAAAGTTATTGAAAAAAATATCAAAAATGAATAAATTCTTTGCAATTCTTTTGGTTTCAATTTTTTCATTAGCAATTGTCTCTATCAATTGTGCCTCCCTTTCCACTGTGCCCTTTCCTGTGCCCACAATTAACACTACTATGCCTTCAATGAACAATACGACCCCAATGAACATGTCATCCGTGAGTCCAATCTATTCTCAATCAAAATAACATTTTATATTAAATTAAAAGATAATGAATTCGACCACAAATACGACTAATGGTATGACTGGAATGCCTTCAATGAATACAACCCAAAGTAAAGTAATGTTTACTTTTTTGTCATTTTTAATATGAATCTCTGATTAGATCAAACGAATCCGATTATGAACACTACGACAACCACTGTCCCTACCACTGTCCCTACCAATGCCACTGACACTACAATGGGTATTAAATGAATCCCTAATGAAATACTATTATTATAAACATAGACCTTATGTTTGATCCAATAGATCCCAGCATTATGTGCGACGACGCCATGAACCAAGAAGTGGCTGATTTTCAGTTGGGCGGATGTCCTGTTCAGGTATGGATTGAATCAATTGAATTGAAATCACTATCAATGCCTCAAACTATCCTCCAATAGCTGGATGTCGGGGCGTCTGGTAGTCTATTCACAAGTTCTAAGTATTTGTTTGTTTTAAATTGTTTTTTAATAATTTGTTTCAACAAATATATTCTTAACTAAAATATCATTTTCTTTATATTCAAATAATTCTGTTCCGAATGTACAGTCATTTGAATAAAATTGTTTAAAACTATAAATTCCATTCATTTATGAATTATTGAATTGGGTTGTATAACCATGGTTAGTGTAACCAAGTTCATTTAGAGACCTGAATATAACATATTAGGTGACAAACGTTTTATTTTTTCTGAGATTCAAAAGAATATGAATTATTTTATTGGTTTACAAATGATTTAAATTTAATACAAATTATATTAATGAAAATCATAGCAAAAGTCTTTTCTTTCGAGAGTTCATATTCTGTGTAGAGAGTGATTGAAATCAACGAACTTTATCGCCATTTCCTCCCATTAAAAGCTGAAGAATTCCTGGGTTTCGAATTGCGAAGTCCGTTAGAATAGGTAATAGTTGTGGTCTATTTTCGGTGACCCAATTCAATAGGAACGACAACAAACGACCAGTGCCTCCTTGGGTGCCTCCTTGGGTGTCACCGACAATGTTGTCTTCGGTGTTGTCCCCACTTTGCGACGTTTGGACACGAGCTCTGTTTTGACGCCATTTTGACTTCAGAAACAATGAATGACTCGTTTGAAGAGATATTACAAGAATTAGTAATAAAATAAAATATTTCATTATTTGTCAATTAATTCAAATTCAAGACATAAATGGATTGAGAAGTGAATGATGAATGAGAGAAGACTGAGCCAGACATTAGGGCTAAAGGAGGGGAGAGTGTGTGCGCACCGGGAGGTCGAACAAGAATTCTGTATTAGGCGAACATAATATAATTGAGGGAAAAGTTATAATGAAATATCTAAACAAGGTCATTGAGGCCACTGCAGCATAGTCTGAATGTCTGTCCACTCAAATAATTTATATTTAGAACTGTATTACAGGTATATTTGGGTCACTTTCCGTGCTTTGGACTCATCTATAAATAGTCTTTGTTTTCAATCATAAATAAGTTGAAGACCAAAGTTAGACTTCATTTATTGATATACCCCTTTCTCAGGGGTTGTTCCGAACAAAAGCCAATACTCTTTTGAACACATTTTTCATTATTATTATATTTCTTCCTTTAATAATATGTTATGTTTGTTGTGAATGTTTTTAAACATTATTCAATAAAACCATTACTCAATTGCATTATCCCTGAGTCCAGTCTCAGTCTCAGTCCCGGACCTATGGTTGAGTGAGGCGTACAATAGCTTTCATGACATTTGAAATTAACCCTAAAATTGAAAATCTTTTTATTTATGACATTATATATAACCTTATATTTAATGTATAACACGTTTGAGTTGTGGTTAAGATCACTGACCAGTCGGTGACTCCTTTCCCTAAACAACGCTACAGAACAGCACATTCACACATACCTGTGCTGCAGGTCATAGAATTGAAATGAAAAAACTGTTTCATCTCAGGTGACCTTCATCAGGGAATAACCTTTTCGCACAGGTATGTTGACATCGACCACTTGATCACAGGCTTTCAAAAGTATTTCTACTTTTGATTTTGAATGTAATAATAATTTCTCTTTTTATTCAGTTATAAGAAAATGAAAACCTTTTAAAATATGAGATTAAAAACAAATCAAAAAACGAAAACAACTTTATATCTAATTTAATAGTCATTTGTCTATCAATTTATATACCTTTCCGACCGACAGACGCGCTCTGCGGGAGATAAAGCATTCAATCTAACATCAAAGTAGGGATAGTCAGGTTCGACACATTCGAGATGAGATGTAATGTTCCGATATCTGTGCTCGTCTCGGGGCCTGTCGTACCCCTCGACTCACCTCTAATATAAAGTATGTCACTATTGGAGAGAAAATATTTTAGACGAAATTTCTCATTAAATTCCAAAAAATTATTTATATTTTTTAAATAACAAAAATATACTCTTTTATAGCATTACCTCCCGTTTCTCACCTCTCAGTCTCTGAAATCTTCTCACATATACTATTCGTAAAGTTATTTACACTTGAATTTTGATTTAATGTTTTTTATTACACGACTTTTTTGTGAGCATTTTTTGTTCACTTATTTCTAAATTATACCCAAAAGCCGTTCGACAGCTTTTTAGCGTAAATTCCTGTCCTCTGCAGAAAAAGGAGAAGAATTGTCTATCGCTTGACTATCTTTGAGTCTTTCACTGAGAATACTCTTGACTTACTCTCGCTTTTATACAGACATTGAATAAAGTGTTGTAAATATACTATAAATTATACAACAAATAAATAGTTGGACAACTCTTTCAGTGCTTTCCTATGCTTTCGGACCAATCATTCATTGGATTATTTAATAAATGATTTGATTATCAATTCATAACATATTTCAATGTTTTTGAATCAAACTTTTTGATCGAATTAATAGATTAGACACGAATTAGTGTTTAATAAATTATGTATTTATTTAGGGGTAAAATAAATTAATTTATAATTATATATATTTAACGTCAAAAATGTTTTAATTAAGTAATTCCTCTTTCATTTTCAGTCACCTTATCATCGATTCTATGCTTTTCATTCATCACGTCTTGTAATAGTCTCTTCTTTGCCGGAAGACCATCTCAGCCATCATGTCCTCCATCAGATCTGTTCCATCCATGCGAGTGCTATCTTCACGCCGAGCACATGAAGATCATCCGATGCGGAGGTCATCGGCCCTACGATTTGAAGTCAATATTTACAACACTTTCAGAATATTTAACAACAGATGAAAAACATTTTCATATGTTTTATCTCAACAACACTGGCATCACATACTTGGGCAATGTGTTTGAAGACATCACTTTTGACTACATTTGTAAGTGTTTTACTTTTTTCAAACATTTTTTCATATATTCAAAAGTGAATCAAATATAAGAATAATAATACAAATAAATTCATATTTTTGTATTCAATTCAATTTAATTCAACACATAATAAGACTCTCATTATTTCAAAACCAATTTCAATGTCATTCTCTTAACTAACATTGGGTTAAGTTTTCTCTAAAATCTTTTCTTTAGTTTAGATTAATTTTAAGGAAGAATATTATTCTGAAGTCAAAAAACTTTCAAAATCTAATATCAATATTAAAACAAGAATTATATAAAACTTTTATTTCATAAAAGGTTTAAATTTTCATTAAATAAATGTTAAAATCAAATGAATGTAAAATGTATTTAGTTTTGAAAATATTTCAATTTTCACGATTAAAGTGCAATAACTCTTACGAGTAATACAAATACAAGTATTTCTAAAACAATTTTATATAAAGTCGAGAAACATATAAAAAACAAACAAAGAAAAAATCCACTCATTATTCATACAATATATTAGAGATGAGGAAATGAATTGTTTTGTGATTCACTTGTCATTCAATACAACTATTTCTTCTCTTCATATCTATTGGCAAATAAGACAAGAATTTCAAATAATTGAACAAATTGTTTAATATAGACTTTGACGGCGCAAGTAGTTTGGAGTCTATCGATGCCAACGCATTTGACATAACCGGCCCATATGTCAAAGAGGTTCGCGCTTTCAATACCAAACTTCAACAAAAATCGTTAGAGAATTCAGTGGAAAGACTGTCCAATCTATTGCACCTGACTGTGTCCAATGTGGGCCAATGCCCACCACAAGATCTACTAAAGCCGTGTCGTTGTCAGCACCGGCAGGAGGAGTGGCAATGGGTTGAAGCAAAGTTTACACGTATTATATGCGGTGAACTAAACGAAGAAGATTTGCGATCAGTGTATCTACAGGTGCCAAATAAAACTGAAGAACAGGTCGGCTATTATTCTATGAGAAGACTTCAGATATTTTTCGAGAGATTGAGTGAAAGTCTGAATAAAATCAATTGGCAGAAGAGGTTCGACGAGTTTGTCCTTCAGAACTCACCCATAGTTGAATTGCCTCGAAATGTCTTCAGCGATATTATATTCTATGGCATACGTATAGACAACTGTCCAAAGTTAACATCAGTACATCCCATGGCTTTCACTATAACAGCGCCATTTGTTCAGGAATTGATGATAAGAAGAACTAAATTAGCGAACGATAGGTTCAAACAAAGAGATATCTTTAATGCCATCACAAGTCTCGAGAATTTGAGGGCATTGTATCTGCATTGGTCTGGGCTTATGGTAAGGGTTATTGTCTTATATGAAAAGTTTCATTAAGTATATAATAATTTCATGTCTTCAGTCTATACCACACCACGCCTTCCGTCCCCTTAAAGGCAATTTTCAAAGAAAATTGGTTAAAGTTTCCGTAAAATATACTAAAAGCGATCGAACGGCGCTCAGAATGATAGGCAGTTATGCCTTCTATTACTTATCAAACCTAAAAACAATTGATTTATCGCTTAATAGTATTGTAAAGATATATCGAAACGCATTCTCTCTTCGCTGGCCTTCATCTGAAGTCTTGGAGATCAATTTGGCCGGTAATAACCTGACTGAGACCAGTATAGATCCCAGTGCCTTTCTCGAAGCCCAACGCCCACTGCATGTGGTGTTAGGTCAGGGAGTGATTGGAAATCCACATTTGCATCATTTGGATGAAAGTGTGTTTCGGACGTTTTTGAAGGAAAACCACAAAAATAAAGTAAAACTCTTGTCGTCAAAGAATACCAAAGGAATGAATCGAATATCATGTGATTGTAAGAGCAAATGGATGTTCGATGCCGTGGGTCGGGTAAGACCGGGACTACAAGACATTATGTGCACATCCAATGCCAACACAAGTTGGCAATGTCTGCCGCCGTGTCTGGTCTTTGGTCACGACTTATTGCATTGTGGATCAAATGATTCATTTGAGTTGAAAGACGTCTTCTCGACACTCAGTCAACAACTTCTTCCTCACGAAAGACATTTTAAACGATTTGTTTTGTCCAACTCTGCCATAGAGTCACTTCCGGCTCATAGCTTTGGTGACATTACATTCGAGCACCTGGAGTTGGACGGGTGCTCAAGACTCAAACATATCCACAATGAGGTGAATATTCTTTTTATTATTCTATAATCAAATAAAAAGTTCAAAAGTTTAGTCCAAACAAGAGGTGAGACATTAAGAAGAGTTTATAATATATTTTGCATTCAATCGACAAACAGATAATGACTTTCATTAGAGTTTACTTAACTAACGATGAGATGAGAACAAACAGAATCTGTTTGTATGAGAGATAAGTGAATCTATAAAACGTTATGTCATAGAAAACCGTTTCAAAGGGGCATATATTATGTGTCTTTCATTGGTATCTATTGTTATACCCCTTCCGAATGAACATGAACCAGGAGGAGTTTAAAAAGCAGTTTTAAAAAGCAATTTTAATTGAGTCAAAATATATATCATTTTTTAACCGAAAAATGTATTTATATTTTAATGACATTATTATTAGTTATATAAAAATGAAATTTATTTGACTATTGTTTCAGGCGTTCAGTAATACCGAAGATAAGGTCCAGAGAATAGTTGTGCGAAAGACAACCCAATTGTCAAAATCAAAACAAAATTCATTCAAGTTTTCTGTCTTCAAAAATCTCAATCATTTGGACCTAAGTTTTGACGGAGGCTTTCGTTTGTTTAATACAAGTTTTGAAAGCAATTTCACAACAAATAAAACACTTTATATTCGACTCAATAGAGATAAAGTCAAATCAGAGACCATTGAAAGCAATGCATTCAATGGCGCCAAAAGACCTCTTCATCTGTTTTTTGATTCATATAAAGACGTTTTCGATCCAATCGGCTGTCAGTTAATGAGATTAAAGGAAGACATTTACGCCTACTTTTTGGCCAGTCATCCAAACAATCAAATCCACATAATGTGGTGTCCGATAGTATGTGACTGTTCTATCAAATGGCTGTTCGACGCACCGAAAGACTGGTGGAGACGAGTAGACGCCGGAGACCAGACTATAGGTGTTCAATGCGCTGACCACCGGTCCCTCTATAGGTACTCAGAAACTGAGTTCAGAGGGTGTCCTAAAACTAATTTATTGAAGTATTTCGTTGAGAGAAAGCCAACCACTGGTGGTATGAGTACTTCTTGGCAAAACTTTACTACGATTTTATCAATCATTAAACCCATAGAAATGACGACAATTGAGCCCAAGACTAATATCGCTACAGAATCGACGACAGCACAGAATTTACAGACTATAACTGACTCTACCATCGAATTGACGACAGCACAGTTTATACAGACTATGACTGACTCTACCAACGATTCGACGACAGCACAGAATATTCATACTATGACTGACTCTACCATCGAATTGACGACAGCACAGTCTATACAGACTATGACTGACTCTACCATTGATTCGACGACAGCACAGAATATACAGACTATGACTGATTCTATCATCGAATTGACGACAGCACAGTCTATACAGACTATGACTGACTCTACCATTGATTCGACGACAGCACAGAATATAC
>JAQIXR010000351.1:0-31385 GCA_034700825.1 Quadroppia sp. Gr-Ori-00064 | reverse complement strand
TATGAACAAATATAAAAACATTTACAAAAGAATTGATGAATATTTCATAAATGATATTATTATTGAAAATGAATTCATTATAAATGTATTGAAGAATAAAATTTTATAAATAAATAATAAGTGTTTTCGACAAAAGCTGTGCTTAAGAGGAATGTATGAAATGAAAATGCATTTAATGTTCAGAAAGAGTTTGTTTTATAGTTGTCATTACAATCGCTGCCAAAATCAGAAGAATTATTTCAAATGTCAGATACACGTAATACCAGGTCTTAAGGGGGTAGTTGTGGAAGAAGGCCAACAACCAGGTCAGCACACGTAGTAAGAGTGACATGAATACGAAGACGGCGTATGAAGATATTATGTGATAACTGTTCCGATAGGAACCGTATAATCCCATCAAACCGAATATAATGAAACCTAAACATTGTTTTTAATTACAATTCATTTGAAAAGTTCTTCAAAAATACTCACCGACGCAAATGGTGGCCAACTGTCCGCCAATGAAACTTCCGTTTACTGCCCAATACTCGGCATAGTTTATGTTACCCCAAATGAAGCCGAAAATCGAGGAACCGATTATTAATGTATTGCAAAACATGAAAACATATTTGAATTTCGATAACATATTTCTAATGAATTTTGATTCCGATTCTGTCTAACCTTTCGCTGAAGACATACACCTTCTGTCTGACAATATCTGAATTTAAGGCACAGTTAGCTCTTTATCCTAACAAATATCACTCCATTAATGGAAGGGTGTGTTCGGTGTGTTCGCACACTTCCATTAAACCGATATAACATTTTCATAAGAATTTTCTGTTATTATTCATAATTCCGATGCATTTTGTGTGGAGTGAAGACATGAAAAACTATTCCCTTTTGGGGTTTTAATCAATTTAATGACTGAATAAACTCATCGAATGTGAGCACAAAATGTGAATTCAAAACTTTTCTATAGATATTTGAGTCAACATTTTTCAGCTTTTTATGTGTTTTTGGAAAAATTCATATTTTTATTAGTAATGAGTTATAGAAAAGTCCAAATGAAGAGACGAAAGACGCCCTGTTTTGTGGTCTAACGATTGGATTCTTGTTTGACTTAATTCAATGAATTCACGCAAACAATCAAATCATATATAAAACAAAATTGTTTTCATTTTTGTCACAAAACTTTGTCTTTTTCTAAATGTCAAGTATTTTATATATTCAAAAATTTCTTTGTTTTAATAATTGATTAAATATTTATTATTATTATAAGTAAAACCGATTGTTAACATAGAGTCTGATTTGTGATTAAATTATTTATTGAATATATTTAAGACATAACTTTATTGCCAATGATTTTCAATTATATAATTAAAATACAATTAATGATAAATATATTAATTCAATTAAACTCTCATTTATTTTAACTTTTTATTGCATTCTTTATATGAAATTTCAATTAAAATATAATATAATAATTGTTTTGAAATTATAGAAAACATTGTCTTAATCCCAAAGACTGTATTGATTGACATCAATGTCAAGAAATTTGCAAACATTTTTGGAGAGAAGTTTTGCTTTCAAACCATCACTCAATTGTTGGCTCTTTTCTATCATTAGTCCCGGAAAGTGTTCTCCCAATAAAAATGGATAATCACTTCCAAGGAATACCGAATCCTAAGAGAAATTACATTTTTTAAAGAAAATATTTATTAAAAACTATTGAATACTTCTCCAAAAGTACTGAGCGCTAGATTTAGAGCTCCTTCCGAATGGACTAACGAATCAGAATATATTTGACTCATATATTTGGACGGAGGAAAGGGGTTTGACTTGAATTCTGAAGGATAGGTATGAAAGCCCTGTTCTGCTCTAGCCAAGACATATGGAATGGCACCTCCTCCATGTGCCAGGGCCACTTTTAATTTGGGAAACCTCTCCAAAACTCCACTCGAAATCATCGCGAGAATAGCCGCCGAAGTTTCAGAAGGCATTCCCACGATATATGGCAACAGATATTTGCCAAAACGACCGCTCGATTGCATATCCCATGGATGTAAAAATATCGGTAGATCTAAATCTTCGGCGGCTTTCCAGATGGGTTCAAATGAGGGGTCGTCGAGACCTAACTCATTGACATGACTTCCAATTATGATTCCTTTTAACTTTAGATCAGTTTTACATCTTTTCATCTCTTCTATTGCCATAAGTGGCGACTGAATGGGAATTGTGCCCAAACCGACAAATCTAGAAGGATTACCCCTAACCACCGACGCCAAGTGATTGTTTAGAAGACGGCTCAGGTATGCCGTATCGCCAGGTTTTGCCCAATAGCTGAACATTACCGGAACTGTTGACAAGACTTGAACGCAAACGCCTTCAGAAGATAATTAATTAATTATATTGTTTGCGACTCTATGTAATTCATCTAAACTACTGTTCCCTCGAAAAGCACAGGTATTCTATACTTAAATTTTTGTTGAAATCTTAATAAAAAACGACTGTTTAGTTAACCTGTATTTTGCATATCCTTAAGTCTCGTTGAAGTGGACCAAAGCCTCTGATCAACTGATCTGAAGAAAGTCTCATTGTCTTTCATCATAACAGCCTTTCCGTCGCCGGTATGTTTCATATAAACCCAACCCTTATAACCAGATTTCTTGAGAAGACAAATAAGACTTTTATAGTGATATAAAACTATATCAAAGACTCACTTCCGACAGATTTGGCCAATTTTCGGGCAAAATATGAGAATGAAAATCAAATTTCAGGTACATTTTGGCGATATTTGTGGTCGAAATCCTTGAAAAATTCGATACTTATGTTGTGTTTATCACGATTTAAGTCAAAAACTGATATTGTATTTGATTTGTGATAGTATTCAATGACAAACATTTGCTTCAAAATAAATATAGAGATAAATAATGAAATAAAACTTGAAATTTGTTTCCGTTTTATTAGAAACCAATTAATCCTTTAATTAAGTGTTCAGTAAATCAACAAAAAATGATTTCATAAACATTTGATTCAATGAAAATTTGAATAAATATTTGAATAAATTTAAAGCAAAACATGAAATAAGTCTCAAATGAAGAACTAATTCATTTTAATGACAAATGAGGGGAAAGGACTAAATGATGGCGTATTGTTCGTAAAGCAATTGTCTCACTTTGAAGTAGTCCTCGGAAAGGGTGCCCTCGAGGTGTATTCGGCCCAATTCGCTGCGCCTGACCTCCACCTGATTGTTGCAGTACAGAACCCCTCCCGAGAACTCGGCCTGAACTCCATTTTTCATCAAAACCTGCTTAAAATCAGATAATTTGAGTTCATTGACAAAAATCGTCGGATGACTCGGAATCTGATTGGCCGGAAGTTGTCTCAAAGTTGGTAACAGTTCCCGACCGCCCATTCGTACGCTTCCGTCGGTCATTAGTTGGCTTGCAGTCGAGTCTTCAACACTTTTTTCACTTTCTTTTTGTGGTAAAAGTGACTCAATTTGAGTCATTTCGATCATACCCTCAACCCATGACAACTCCGCCCCGTCTTTGGATTGAGAGAACGATAGGGAACTAACTAAAGAGTCTTTGAGTTTAACCTGGTATATATGGCTCTCTCGGGTCGCGTCTACTGTTTCGAAGAGCTTGGGTTTGAAGACACCGTCGGACACAAAAGGCTTGGAATAGTTGTAGAGCGATTCGGTTGCTTCGGGCGAACCCCTGACCAGAATCAGACGACGCGGTTTCATCATTGAGATTATCTTTTTCATGGACTCGCCGTCAGATCTGCCCTCGAAGTCAATGTATTGGATGTTTGCGTGAATGTTAAACGTCTGGACATTGACTACACATTTTGTGGGCACTTCTTGTGTTTCGGGCGCCGTCTCATCCAATCCGTCTTTCTTGACATTCTCTTTATTCTCTTCTTCACCCGTTTGTGAAGTGTTGGCGCCGACGACATCGAAGATGAGATAATCTTCGGGCCTAATGGTCTCTCCGTACTCATCCCATTTGATTTTGCGTTCGGGCGCCGGAAACATAGGGTAGGACTTCTTCGCCTGTTTGAAAAACCCGCCTCCTTTTACTTTGCCCTCACTCTTAGGCATCATTAGGTCATGCTTTACAGCACTTGAATGACTGTGGATGTGATGAGAAGACGTTCCACTACTGGTCGCATAACTGCCAGACACCGGACTTTTAGAGTCGATGCCATCCAATTCCATGACCTCGTCTTCGTCTTCACTTTCATTCTCTTCTGAATCAGAATCTGATTCCCCGACAACAGAGGAATCGGTGGTTGTGTTTGTCTTGTTTTTCTTCATCTTTTCCTGACGTCTATATTCTTCTAATTCGAGTCCTTTTAGGGGAACTCTGTGTTTGATCTCCAATGTTATGAGTCGTCCCTTTTGGCTGTGCATCAGTTGATGGGCTAAAGTGCCAGAAGAACACCTTTGGGTTAAAATAATGCAATTCTTTGGATTTGTCGACCAATTGAAGAAGAGGTCACGAGAATAACCACATTCTAAGTCTGGTTGAGACGCGAGAACTACTCGTGGCTCAAGAATTCGCTCTAAATCTGAGTATTTGTGACACAATTGCAAATTTTTGAAGAGGAAGGGATTATTCCTCTGGCCCTCGAAAGTCCTCATCAGTTTATCGCTCATCCACTCGACTAAAGACTTTGCGAATTCGATGACATTATAACTGAAATTATTGAGAAGTGCTAACGAATAGGTCATTAAACCCGACTCTTGGTTTCGCCACAACTGTTCCAACATATGCGCCAATTCAAGCACTCGTCCCGCAGTGTCCACTGCTATCAACACATTACCACCGCTTCGAAGAGTGCCCAAAATGTTAGTCATGAGCTGTTCGTCCCGTTTTCGACGTCTTTCCTGAACATAGTCTGCATTAAACGAATCCGTTATCAAAAGTGACGGACGAATAATGGTCTCCAAAACACATCCATTTAGATGTCGTTCCTTCTTATGATTATAGTCGACCGCATACACAATGTCTTCCTCCCCGTCCTTAACGATCCTCCAAACGGTGCCCCCAATCATGTGTCCGGCGGCCAGTGGTGTGATCGTCAGTCCCTGTCCTTTGCCTTTGAGGGCAATGGTTTGGTTGTACTTGACTTGAATGACTCTATCGAAAGCGATGTCCACGTCGTCCAAAGAGAAGAGATCAAAGTTCTCGTAGTTATGTCTCGACTGATACAAGTCATACATAAACATCTGTCCCATCATATAGACCGGAGTCGTGGCATAGATGTCACAACTGAGACCACATTTGCCCACAAGATATGGCAAACAGCCTGTCGTTGACGGAGAGGGAGAGACAGAGACAATGACAGACCACTCATCCATGTCTTCACGGCATACATACCCAAGTGTTGGGAATCGGGATGTGATATAAGGACGGCATCGATCTGTTTGACCCGTTTGGACAACTCATTCAGATATGTCTTATTGAACATCTCATCCAAACCACAGTCCAGAAGGAATCGGAACTCATCCACTTGTAGGACATAAGCCGGAGGACTATCACTCATAACACCACTTATGGCCTCAAATCTGATTATCGATGTCATCACTAATGTCTTAATGTCTACCACTCGAGAGATATTCAATCAATTGATGGTCAAATGTCTGCTATTTGTCTTAAACTACTAAAGAATTAATCAAACCATTGATTAAATTGTTTTCAAAACAATTAACAATTGACTCAATTTGGGATCAATTAATGAAGTGATGAAAAAATATTGGATTTTGTTTTGAATGAAAACATTTGCAAAAAAATGTCTAATAAATAAATTGTGTTTAAATCAAATCAAAACTAAATTTAATTAACGTTTAATTGTTTGTCAATAATATTAATACCGGTTTTGGGTTAACATTATGTCTATTGAATCCCATTGTCTGACTGTCCATACATTACGTCATTCAACAAACTTTAAGCAATGCTTGAATCAAATCAAATCTAAATCAGACCAAAAGTATTGGTTTATCGACTCATTTAATACTGTTTTCATGTTTTGACAAAAATATTATAAAATTTTAACATTTGTTAAACTTTTTCAAACAATACCTCAAAGAAATACTAACACACTCTCACTCCCTTTCCACCCATTCCTAAGACATACATTAGTTGTCACAAAACAATTAGTTTTAATGATTGAAAAGTTTTACAAATAATATATAATTGAAAACAAAGTGAAAGAAATGTTTGTTTGAAATGAAAAACAAATACATATTTAATGTTCATTATTATAACCAAAATATGAGACTTCGGTGAATAGGTCGGCGCCGGTCTGTTTCACTCGGGTTCGGGCGTTTGTCACCTCTTCATCACTCACCGACACATCCACTTCTTCGTTGTTTTTGAACTTTTCAATGATATTGTCGGCGAAAGTAGCGTTGAATAGATCTCTGGCCGTGAACTCAGTCTGTGTTATGTCAGGAGTTCTATAGGAAACGTATGGCAGAAGAGGAAAGTTAGTCAAGTCGGGGACAACCAATTGTGGCTCCATTTCCTTGACGTAGTGAAACTTCCGGCCCAACCAATACCCGGGATATCTGACCAGAAGTGTGTCCCTAGAGATGGGATAATCAAACTCTTTCTCGAGAAACTCTTTGGGAAGTCTCTTGTGTTCAAACTGACCCCTCTTATTAGGGATCGGAAATTTGCGAAAGTTCCTTTTGCCCAACACTGGCCTAGACGTGTGCACTGGCCGATGACATACCGGTGCTCTCAATCCATTCAAACGATTGTATTTAACGATTATTTTTAAAAACATTTTATTTTTGTTTATTTAAATAAAAACAAATGTTTTGTTTATGTATTGAATGAGTCGTTCGTATAAAACGTTACTCAAAAACATGTGTAAATTATTTTGAATGTTTGCAGAGATGTAAACAAAAGTCAATCTTTGGATCAGTTTTAATGAATATCATATTTATTGTTAAAAATCAAAATTATGGCAATTTGTAGATATTATCTTAAGGGCGACTGTCGTTATGGCCAGAACTGCAGATTTCAACACATTAGAGATAATTGTATGTCTTTTACTGTGTCTAACATTTGCTTTAATCCAAAGATGTCTTCATTTTTGATCAGACAATCAGAACAGCTATCGATTCGATGGCCGACAGACACAGACACAGACAATGCCTACCAATCGGATTGGTTTCAGTTTCAACCGAACCCTTGAAAACCTCAACACAAATACAAACCAATCCTTTTCACAACAGATCCAAAGAAATAACAATTTGTCGAACTTTAGATCAAATGAGACACAAATGTCTTCATATCCTAGAAATACATTTCAATTATCAAACAACAGTTCCATGTCTTCGATGTCTAACCAAAGGATTGGCTTTAGTTTTAACAAAACATTGCAACAGATATCCAATAATGACCGACAGATCTCTTGGGAACCGATCACTGAAATGGAGTCAACAAATACTGTTCCACTTCTTCGGACAGAAAGTGGTTCACGTGAATCACAACCCATTAATTTTGGTCACTTTTCTCAGTCAAATAACACCACTTTTTTCGGAAATAAGTCTTCATTTTCATCGAAAACCGAATCCGTGGCCAATAGTATGTCAACAATGAATGCAAGTATTGATCCGACCATCAAAACAAGTGATGATATCTACTCAAAAGACGTGGATTTGACTCAAAATGATTTAAAACAATTTGAATCAAAATCTTTTGCTTTCAAATCAATACCTATTTCTCCTCCGACTCAACGGATCTGCTTTTGATCCTTAAATGCCATCAAAATTTTCAATACATTTAGTGATTATTTAACAAAAAGTTTTCAAATCTTTTATCTAATGTTTTGGCACTCAATTCAAATCCACAAAATTTGGTCATTTTTTGTTGAAGTTTTGATTTGAAATAAATTTTTAAAATATTTTTTGAAAATAATATAAAATTCATTTATTTTGTTGAATGAGTTGTTCGGATAACCAGTCGATGCCATCTCCCAGTCCTTCTCCAGTCACAGCATTTGAGGCCTGAATTGATTGGACAATTAATATGATTGCAATGAAGTGCTATACAAACAGCACCTGTATATGCCAGGCCTTGTTCTTGAACTGATCCAAAGCGAGTGTTTGGCTGATTTTGACACTCGAAAGGCTTTCCTTTAAATCCATTTTGTTGGCGAAAAACAGTATAGGAGTCGAGGGCTTGGATGAGATGTCGGTGTGTTTTAAGAGCATTTCGAGCTCGTCTTTGGCCACAACTAATCGCAAGGCGTCGGAGCTGTCGATGACAAATATGATCCCTTGGACATCCTTGTAGTAGTGTTCCCAAAGGTTGCGATACCTGCCCTGTCCTGACATGTCGAATGCAGTTAGGGTTAAGTTCTTGATTTTGAACTTTTCGACATTGAATCCAACGGTTGGCACGATTTCACTCGTCTTCTCTTCGGATGGTTTGAAGTGATTCATGATTGTTGTCTTTCCGCTGTTATCCAAACCCACGACTAATATATTTGCCTCTCTTTTCTTGAATCCAAGAATCGACAACAACTTTGTGAAGAATGCCATTCTTTAGCTCTATTTTCGATATTCTCAACAATTGTCAATAAATTGATTCATTTGTTTGTCTTTTCTTGTGTTGTCATTGGATACCAATTGGATTCAATGCATGGTATCAGTTGTTCCCAAAGTCTTGTTTAGTATGAAATCAATTAAATTTTAAATTCTTTAAACACTCAAAAATACAATAAATATTTTCACATAAATTTCAAATCAATTTATTTATAAATATTTTTAAATTTTAAAAGTTTTATATTTTTCTTATATTTGTATAAAATATTTAAATAATATTTAATTTATTTAAAATAAAAACAATTTTATTTCTTTACTTTAAATACTAAATAATGAAATATAAAAAATGATAAAAAAAATCCTAATTTGAGGGCGACTTTAGGGGAACGGGGGTCGAGACCGCCCTTAATATATGGGATGACATTAAGTATAAAGTTTGTAGAATTTTTGGCCAATTCTGTATCAGTTGTATTGAACCTCATCTGCATTTGACACGAATATACATTCAAATCATTCACTTTTAGATATTTTATATTCATTTTGTTATTTCTTAACGAAATTCTTAGTTGTGTTTCATTTCTTATCTCTCTATCACTTATTTCTTTATAATTTTTGAACCATTTTATGTAAAAATAATCTCTTCTTTCGTTTCCAAAGCTTTGAAAACATTAAAAATTATAACAATTGTTTGAATTAATATTCAATTGAATGTAAAACTTACGGACATTTTATCGTCAATTTATTGCCTTCAAAATCACTAATGCTTTGATTACTCGAAAGTTTTAAGGCATTTATTCTAACGATTTCCCGATTTTTTTCTATCTCTTCATTACTTAAAATGTGTTTATTTTTAAAATACTAAATAAAAATAAATGAATCGTTAGTTTTGAATATGATTTGAAATAATATAACAACCGATTTAACAGCATTTATATCAAACAAAACTATGTCATCGATTGTGAGGCAAATCAGAAAAATAATTAATAAAACATTCATTTTTACATCAAATAAATGCTATTTTTCAAAAATTATCACAAATTCAAATTTTGTTTTAAACAATGTATCTCTTAATACCTGTAATACCTGTGCGAGAATACAATCAAAAATTGTATTAATAAAGAGATTTATATTATATTTGTATTAAAAAATAAATTATTATTAAGTTTATTAAGAGTTATAAATGAAATGATAGTAAAAATGAATTATCTTTTGTTTGCTTTTATAGATCCTAACGATTGAAGTAAAGAAAAATTCTTTTGTTTGAGTCTTTCATTTGAATTATTAAAACATTTCTAATATATTGTTCTTTTCATAAATAATAACTTTTAATACATTAATTCATTCACTGATTCTATCGTCTATTTGTTGCTTCATTTCATTCAAACTTAATATCATTTTCAAACATATCTTAAAGTTTTTTATAAGTATTTGAGTTTCATTTATACCTTATTTATGAACTAAATCTCTTCTCAAATGCAATGACAAATAAGTTTTGAAATAATCTGAAATTCACTTAATATTTAAAAGTAAAGAATTTGCGAAGAAATGACATATTATTTGTTGGTCTCTTCAATACATTAGACATTATTAGATGAAAGAATTATTCATAACCTTTGATGAGATAATAGGATTGAAACTAATATTTATTCTTAGTTTAGGACTTGATTTATGATAATTTGTGTCTCTTTTTGACAGACAATCAGTGAATGCAATATTTGTTTTGTGGACACATTTATTCAGAATCAAAAGCACATAAAACACATGAATTCAATACAAAGTATTTTGACATAAATTTATGAACAAATATAAAAACATTTACAAAAGAATTGATGAATATTTCATAAATGATATTATTATTGAAAATGAATTCAATGCTTTTATGCCTTTCGTTGAGACAGTACTCGAGTCCTCCTTAGGACTGGTTTAGTGTCTGAGATGGGGTTCACTTTAACACTGCTATCGTTTGAAACAAATGACTTCTGATTAGCACTTCTTTTGCAAAAACGAATACAAATAATAGATATTATATAAGAAATGAAAATAAATGTCAAAACAAATGATATGATTAATATCGGTATTAAATTCTTTTCCAGAAATGAAGTGCTTTTGCACAGACTTTTAATACTTTCCTCTTTGCAGTTCAAAACCACTTTTGACTTCTATTATATTTAATCGAAAAACAGATTTTTTAGTGATTTTATACTTTAAAAATTATTGTCTCAAATGTAAACCTCTTTCAGTAACTCATAAAAGCATTTGTAATAGAATTCATGTTTTTTTTCACCGAATGAACCCTTTACTGAATTCTTGAATAAATAGACAATTCCTTCTTCGTTGTCAACAAATCCAGTGTCAATTGATTTAAAATTAAATGAAATATTCTTCCATTGTATTGCACTCTTCACTGCTTCCAACCCTTTATTGTGTGTGCAATAATACAAATAGTTTTCCGTCTCTGAAGTGATTCATGAAATAAATTCATATTTTTTTAGCGAATAATTCATTCAAATTGAATGCAAACTTCAATACCTGTGACCATAAGTAAACCGAATGATTGAAAATATAAAACAAATTTTAGATCAGTTTTTATATTAACAAAAAATTCGAATTTGTTAAGGAATGGTATATTTGAAGATAATTCCCATTGTATTGGTTGAGACCAACCCTTCAACGAGTAGTTCATTAGAAGAATTTCTTCGTTATTTTTGATCTTAAATTCATATAAACTTATGTTAAAAGAAATGGAAAATCACTTATAATTAACATTACATTCAATGCATAAATAACTTCTTCGACATTAATACAAAACTCGTCAAAATCTATGACAAAGAGTATATCAAATTGTTTGAAGCCATTCAACGACTGGTTATTAATGCTCTTCAAATCAGATAATCTTTTAGAAAACACTGGTATTTGGTTCTCATCTTCGACTGAATACTCCATTGATTTACCTTTTGATAGCTTTGATATAAAATACGAATCGTTGACCAGTTTTGTAATGGAGTGGAAGTATTGCAATGGTTCCGAACCATCACTTGAGCAGAGTTTGAGTGAACAACTCATACAAGCCATCGATGATAAGAGAAGAAGTGATTGCAATGAATTTGAGATCATTTTCGATGTTTTATAAACGAGTTATTCATTTAAATCGAAAATTTCGTGAATAAAACATTTGTTTTAATTGTTGAACAAAAAAGTTTTCATTTATTTGTCTTCGTTTGTCTTCAGTCTCTTCTTCTGGTAAATCGATCCAATATTTACTCATTTTTAATGTTTTAGTTATTTTTAATAAATTATAAAACATTTGAATTAAAAACAAATTCTTTATTTACGGACAAAATGAATGGAATCAAAAAGAAGTGAAGAAATGAATCCAAAAATCAATTACAAAGACATTGATTGATAGAAAATGAAATAAATTAATTATTTATATAATATTTGTTAAAATGCCGTCAAATTCAAACCGGAAGTGAATACAACTAAGCGTTTCTGATACCCAATGCCTGTTCCAATTCAGCCCTTCTTTGTTGGACTTTGCCGTAGAAGTAACGACAGACCGCTTCCTGAGTCCACGACTGAAAAAAGAAGTCAGAATTGCGTTCTTCTTCTGGATTGCCGACTTGATCCGTCATCGTCTACAATGGGAGATAATGTCAAACAATGGCCTCAATGGACATGCCTTACCTTCAAGTCTCTCATCTGCGAAATGAGCCATTTATTGATGAAATGTTGCGGATCTGTTGAAAAGCTAAGGAAAAACTCGCGGTTTGTCTTCAATTGGTTTATGGTTTCAACCGTTTCGTGGATTTTGTTGTCCAGGGATTGGATCTCTTGTTGTGAAGCCGTCGAAAGCAAAAAGTTATTCATTTGGATCTTCAACGGGTCGTCAACTTCGACGTCAATGTCATAACAGGAGGTCTTCTTCATGTCTGGCCCCTCAACACTGATCAGATGATTGATGACAATAGGGTCGGGCGGGTGAAGGAGATGGTGAAGACGTGACGGGATCTCTGCGAACTTCATTCTTTGGCACTGAAATATCTGTTCCAAATATTTGTCACAATTAATGAATTCCCTTTCGTGTGGGTCTTGGAGTTTATGGGTTTTGATGTACTGCCACAAAGCGTTGATTATGACGGGCCGGGTCTGGGTATGGATGCCCAACAGTCGGGCCAAACGGGGGTCCAGTTTGAACTGCAAGGGCTGGTAGTCTAGCAGTAATAGTATAGTACAGCGAACATTCTTATCTCCGGGTCGTTTCACTTGAAAGCCATCCGTTTCGGTGGTAGTGGGGGTTCGGTGCCATTCGACCAGATGGTTGTCCGGTCCGTACAGGTCTTTGTCCAACTCTATGACTAAACTCTTGAAAAACGACGAGAATTTGCGCTTAAGTTTACTTTGATCTGCTTTTGGGGCGTTCGGGTCCTCGAGAAGGCGTCCCTCGACCCTGAGCTCCCACGAGGGCACCGACGGGTCCTCATTGGGGTCGCCCTCGGGTTTGCCCGGATAGAAGGTATTGGATATAAATATCCTAAGTTTGCGCTTGTGTTTCATCGGGCGTTTGAGCGCCTCCTGAATGTCGAGGCGTTTCCTCATTATTGTAAAGTCGAGTTTGCGTTCAAATGACAGCAAATCCATATATGCTTGCGATTCGGGCACCAAATCCCGGACCTTTTGGGGCAATATTTTGTCCGAAAGTTTTTTCTTCTTCTTTGCAGAACTCGTTTGAATGTTGGAGTGATGGGTGGGTCCAGTGGGCGGACCCATAGCTCCCATTCCTTGCATTGGCATCCCTTTGGGGGGTTGGGCCCCAATGGGGGGCGCAATCATTGCCGAAACCGATCGCTTCATGCCTTGGGGTCCCGTTGGGGGCGGCGGCGGAACCATTGGTCTCTGTGCGAAGGGAGGGGTTGTCGGAGTCATCCGAATGTGATGGGTTTGGGGGTATCTCTGATTGGGTGCTCCACTCACTCCCACATAACCTGTCGGTGCATTCGATGGGTTCGCAAACATTCTTTGCGGCACAAGAAGTGGTCCACGAATTGGTTGAGACGATTGGGAAGTGCTGTTCACCGAAGACATCGACTGTGGAGGCATTGATGGCTGTGGCGGTGGACCCACACCTCCCACCCCCATCATAGGGGGCTGATTGACCATTGGCTGTGGAAAGCGGTTCATGTCTTCAAGAGATTCACTTCAATTGATCCCAAAATGCAAACAATGACAAAGACTTTCATCGATTGTTCGATTGCTTTAGAAATCGATGAAAACATGTCATCAAAATTGGTCTCATTTTGTGTACATAAGGTATGGCTTATTTAGACCAAAAAGACCCAAACCTTCGATATATTCGTTGGTTTTGAAGGTTTTTTTTGGCGTTAAATTTAAATAATTTTTTGTAGAAAAACATTTAAAAAGTTTTTTGAGTTTTTTAATGAGTTTTTTAATGAGTTTTTTTTATTCTGAATTACATTATCTTTGGCTCAAGAATTGAAAATAAGTTTTGTATTCATATAAATATTTGGACAGAGTTTTAATGACAAAATGAATGGTTTGTTAATTAATATATAAAACAATTCATGAATTAATGATAACTTAATCACAATTAATATTACCAATAAATGAGACAAATATTGCAATGATATTGAAATTATTGATAATTATTGCACACAATATAACACCCAATGAATGGCTTAAGAATTGTTCAAAGTTTTGAGACAATAATAACAGTAATTATGAATTAAATATGAAATACACCTAAAGTTAGAGTTGACTCAAGTATTGATCAGTTTATGACTATTACTGTTATGAATGTTTTGTACATCAAATGGTTTTTAGATATTTATGTAAAAAGTTTTGATATATTTTTCTTTAAAGGCTCTAATCATTAGATATAACAACTTCTTCAGAAGAACGGATCAAATGTTGTCTTTAAGAAAACAAATGATTTTGTGAATATATTTCGATTGAAATCAGCCATAAATATAGGAAATGATGTTTTTTGAACTTTAAATCAAAAGTGATTTCAATTTATAACAAAAGATCAAAGAAATGACAATAAATTTGTTACACTTTTTCTCGTTTGTAATCACTATAAATAATGACATCAAATATGTTGTAATAATTATTGACTTTTTGTCGAAAAACAATTATTTAAAACAATTAAATAAATAAAAATCAAATGAAATAACTTTTAAAACAAATAGAGATTTCAAATATAGAACTTCCAGACAGTCATCGGCTGTTTGTAGACTCCGGTAATGCCCTGTTCTTTGCCACCGAATATATACATACATAGTTGCCAGTGGTGTTGGTGTAGCTTGGATTTGGCCGGGCTGTACGACCACTTACGAATGGCCGGAGAGGCCGGAACCACCACTTCTTTGATGACATTGATGTTCGGCTGCCATGAGAGACGGTTCGTATTATCACACCCTGGAGTCAGACTTGCTCTGCAAGCCCGGGTGGAAGTCCTATCCCAAGAACGAGCCCTACTTTCCTTAGTGAGTCTCACAGTTGGCAATGGATTGCCGTTGTCTGCGATTTGACATTGGATTTGTTCGGATAATTTTGTGCTCAAACTCTTCAATTCCATCAGATCTTTCATCTGACGACCAGACATACGACGAGGAAGTGTAGCTGTTTGTTGCAGTGCCCCCGCAAAGTCCCGGTGCTCATACATCGTCTCATCTGTAAAAGATTGATAGCCAGAGCTATGGGAAACCGAATGAGTAATGCCTTGACTTTCAATGCTCGGGGTATAGAGGGTTAGGGATGAGTTATAGCCACTGGACTTGGGTTTGGTCTCAACAGGAGAGGAAATGGTCATAATATTGGCGTTTTGGTCATCCAGTTCTATCAGTGGTGATGATGTGTTTGTGTTCTCTTCGGGAGAAAGGCTTTTGTCATCAATTGGACGAATAGTTCCAATCAATTGTAAGTTCTCTAAGTCTTCGTCGAATTCTGACAGAGATCTACCAAAACTGGAAGGAATGAAATGATTTGGAACTTGATTTCCATCTGAGTTATTATCGACAGAAGTCGTCGAAGACTCGGAACCGCTTTTACTTCGATTGAGAGGCGAAGGAAAGCAAAGACTATAATAAGACATTGACTCGTGAACTGTCCGTCTCTTCATCCATGTCTGAGCATTGAGATCGTCCTCAAGAGGAGTGACAGAGGATTGGGTTTGGATTACTTCAGAGAGCGGACGGTTTGAGCGGTGCTGAGGAGTGGAAGACTCACTGTCCGACTCGAGTACAGCATTAGAACTGATAGATTTGGGCAATTTTGTCCGATTCTTCAGTCGATGATAATTTGATTCAGATTTGATGGCATTTGGTCTTTGCATTTGAGGTGTCGACTCTTCCACCAGTTTCTCCAATTCGTCCTTCAATTCATTTGTTAATATGTTTTGATGTAAAATATTATAACTATTCGTCGAAATACTCCTAACGAGTCGGCTTTGGGTTATCTTCTCTCTAAGACTTTTTCTGAGAACATATACTCAGTTAAATGACTTTGATTTATAAGAACACCATTTCCTCACCTCATCGTCACCTGAGCGTTGCGATCGAAATCTGTTCCATAGTTTTCATTGACAATAGCGTTAATACCTTTGGAATCGACGTCTTCGTCATCATCAGAAAGAGTAGCACTTCTTCCTGAGCACAAACCAGGCATCGGATGTACTTTAAACTTGAAATGTTTTAATGTCTTTCCGTTTTCATGGAGTGGTGTGTCTGTCGGTTGTCCGAAACACATCGATATTGACTTCGATGGCACTAAAGCTTTGGTTGTGTTTTGAGAATTTGAAATACAATTGGATTTAGAGCTCAAACGAAGAATTTTATTATTGTTTTTCTCAGTCTCTTCGGTTATTTCGAGGAAAGGGTTAGCCAGGGCTACGTGTCTGCACCGACAGCTTGGTATGACTCCTTCAGCATTGATACGCTCCCAGTGCTCGGTATCTGCGAAACAAAAGAACAATTGATAGGAAATGGCATAAAATGACCTAAAATGAAATAATAGTAATAACTGAATTGGTATTTCCATAAGTCTCTCAACAATACTCCGGATCGTTCGCCACCGAAGATGAACATTGAATTGAATGCTTCGATGGCTGTGTGGCCATACAGTTCACCCGGACCTTTGTTGCATTTGATCCGATGCCAACGTCTCGACCCTTTTAATAGAATATTATTAATTGTTTTCAAATAAAATGAATCAAAACTCATACCAAAACTCCATTTCCATAAATCCGACCTCACATTCAAGTCAGTCATTCCTCCGTATATATACATACAGTTGTTATGCATTACGGCTGAGTGGGTATGTCTAGGGGGCGGCTGGTCATGGGATGACCCCGTCCTACTCATTAGATGCCACTGTTCTGTGACTATGATATGAAAAATATGATTTTTATTGAAAAATATGTTTAAATCGATTTAAAGAATAGATTTTTAATTAAGAAAACATTATTCGAAAAATATATCGATTTTTTGCTAAACTTATCTCAAACTTGAAATTCAATCGTTTATATCAATTATATAAGAATTTTCATATTATATGATTAATGAGACGTTTGTATAAATTATTATTATTATATCAATAGTTATTTGAAGAATAAATTCATGAAAAATATAAGAATTAATGTTTTAATGATATATTTGTCTGACTTTTGATAAAACAAAACCAAAACTGAATCAATAGATCGTTTCAAGAGATCTCACAAACAAACAAACAATAAAGGGATACAAAAAATAAATGCAATTCTCAACCCTTAAAATAGCAAAACCTCTTGTGCCCAATAAACAAGTGTCTGATGGATGGTATCGTAATTCTGAGTTCATTTAATTAAGTCAATAGAACTCAAGAGAATCTATAGTTTGTATAACAAATAATTGCAAAAAACACATTCAATGATTGAAATGAGATTTGCTTTAATGTTATCAAATAAACAAAAACTAATCTGAATATAAAATCATAGATTTTGATATATTTGCCATTGTTTACGACTTGAGACAATGTTTGGATAGTTTAGAAAATTGCTTTCAAATCATTGTTTATGACATTCATTACAATATATCTATATTTTGTGTAATGAAAATATTGTAAAGAATTGAGTATCGATTTGAGACTCAGTTTGAAATAAGTGGGGATGAAATGAAAGGAAATGAATGACTGATTGAAGGAAACACGAAATGCAATAAATGTCACGAAAATGCACAGAAATTATACGATTAAATGATATGAAATTAAATACAAAACACATTATCGCTAAATAAAAGTCGTTTTACTCAATGCCTTTCATATAATACAAAGCATTTACAGAGAATTAATATTTCATTTACGAATGAATTTATCCGTTGAAAGAATAACAATATTTCAACGATTGATTAAAAAATAGTTAACTCTTAACTCCTGTTCAAACAAATCATTATTTTGTCAGTCATTGCCAAATACTATCACATTATAACTGATTATATTTCAAAGAATCCCTCAATTGTCAAAACATAGAGCAAAAGAGGACATAACCATCAGTTGATGTTTTGATTTTTGTCGTACAAAAGAATCTCATTTCTAACGATCTTAGGGTTTGGGTCAATAATAGTGATGACCAGTCATTATAGTATAGAATAAATAAGAGTTGGCTTATAATGTCATTAACATAGCGTTGTATCCGATATAACGTTGTCTTATGTGACAAACAATGCAATACTTATTGCAAACTCATTAAAATCGATTATTTTATTGCAATCTCAATAAAATCATTCAATTCACTGAAGGTTTGCTATTAAACACAAAATTAACAAAAAAAAAGTCAAAGCAATGCACAAAAAAATCTTAAATTAACACAATATAAACACTGGAAGTATTCATATATTACTCAAAAAAAGTATGAAATTTTTTGTGCAATATATTTGGACACAGAATTACAGTGAAATAAATGAGAATAAGAGAAGTGAACATAAAATTGCAATTAAATCCTTTGCTCTTATTCTCATTAGTGTTGATAATAAGAAGTCTTTAGTAAATGAAATGAAAAGTAAAGTGAATTGAATTGAGTGCTAATCACTCATTCAATTCAACACAACTTTATTGAAATCTTATAATTATTTTTGAATAAACTTTTTTAAATAATTTTTTTGATTTCTTTATAAAACAAGAAGTTTATCATTGAATGAAATTGAAAGAGACATTAAATGTTTTAATAAGTGTTTTGCACAGGTATTACGAGTTGTATGTGTTGTTTATTTGGGAATTTGTGCTCTAATAGAAAAGTAATGGAAATCATTTATCAGACGGTGCTATAAATAAGTGCACAGATAGCTATACGAGTGTCAAAGTCGGTCATCTCATACTCTGTAAATCCAATTCTCTATCATTCGAAGACAGTCTCAAACCCTACCTAAACATTAGGTGCGACTAAACTTTTTTGATGAAATGCAAGGCTAAAGTATAATACTCTCGGGAGGACAGGGAGTGTGAATATTCCATCAAACGGTGTGATGTGGGCTCACGTCGTGATGACTAAGTCTATGGCGAGTGAACTGAGTATTGAATGCAAAGACTGTGACAGTTATGCTGTTTATGTTAATACTGTATAACTGTGTGTTGTGTTGCAAAGGATGGAGAAGAGAACGGAGAGGTTGTACAGCACAGGGATGGGAAGCGCAGTACAACAAACTATATAAAAATATTGATTAATTTATCGCACTTTCCTTCAGTCCTTCTATTAAATCAAAAGATAAGCTTTGCTTTCAGTTGAAGAGCAACCGAACACACATTGAGAGCAAAGCATTTATTTAATGATTTTTTGAGTCACAAAAGTTATTACAGAATATAGTTATCAAAAATATTGTTCACATTTTAAAATCTCTTCAATGTTTAAGCTATGGTTAAGTAAATGGAAGCAAAGTTCTGTTAAAACAAAGATAAAAACTAAAAGAATAAATGAAATGCAATGAAATGATTGGACGACAAAGTCTTTAATGAATGACTGCTTTGTGTTTAAATCACTTGAAATACATATAAAATTCGCTCAAAAGGCAATTCAGTGCCATTTCAATGACGATTCCACTATTGTCTCAACTTTTTTGCTGACCATTCATTACATACAATCACTTACTTTGAAATGAATTGACTTTAATTCAATTATAGATAGTTTGAGTTATAGTCAAAGGAATGGGACCATAGACTCATATACTGTACAGTATGTATGGCTCAAAATCATGACAAGTCTTGCTTTTATTAATGCAAAGTCAAGCTCAGGGATGATATGTCAAGCATTGGATTGTTATGAAGTGAAAGGCATGACAACTGACTTGTGATGACATAACACTTACTGAAGTCAAATGTCCATAACTCTGATGACGACCCGCGTAGGTCTTGATAGCCTCCATAGACGTGCATCGCATCTCCATATAGTACTGTGCTGTGACATCTCCTCCCTGTCGGTGCCATTCCAGGCGATGCCGAAGGAGAGAGACTTGAAGTTTGTTTCCTCCACGTCGTCGTCGCTATGATTATAAAGACATCGATAAATGGCTTCACTTTTCAATATGTTTGACAATAAAGTTATATAAATGTCTCGCAACTTATATGTGAATTGAATGAAATGTTTGCAAAATATTGTCAAAAAATGAACAAAATTTTTGTATAGAAAAATATAAAAAATTGAATGAATTGAAAGAAAAACATAAAATAAATTTAATTTAACGCAAATCCGGAATAAATAAAATAATAATAAATTTTTTATTTTTAGTGCAAATGATATTGAATTACATTAGACTTAATGTCAAAAAACGTGAAAAAGATTGTGATCTATTCGAACATTAAGCTCAGGGAGAGAATGGTGTTCCCAATACTAACCCAAATCCAATATCCATAACGGAGTCTCTCTGTTAGACGAGAATCCAATTTCACCGCCAAATACATAGAGTTTGTTCTGTTATTTACACAACAATTGCGTCCAAAACATTGTTATACAACAGAGGAATCGGAAGAAAAATATATATAAATCATATTTTATTATCGCTTTCAACACAAATAATATCTTATTTGTGACTCAGGTTTAGAGTAGTGGACATGACTTACATTCCAAGCAATCATTGTGTGCTCCTGAAGGCAAGGGGGCTCCTGTCCCTTGCATTGCACTTCTTCCCATTGATTCTGTCCGGCGTCGAAACGCCATAAATCTTTAAGAGGACGGTTAGCACTTCGCCCGCCGTATAGATATATGTGTCCGTCCAATGTTACACACATTGCATGTTTGCACCGGGAGATAGGGGAACCCTTATTGGAATGGAGGGATACACCCACCGTCTGCACCGGTGACCACATCCCGCCCTTATATTTCAGGTCCGATTCTATTATCTAAAAATTGAGATAAAATTATCAAAAATATTGTATTAAAAAATTTATTATTATATAATGAGAACTATTTTCATCAAATGATCTTTAATTTATTCAAAGGTTATAACAGAGTATTAAATGAATTTCATTTTTGATTATCTCTTATTTACTGTTGAAAAGCAAGTATTGAAATGAGTTTCACTTCTATTGACTTCAATTTCACTCAACAATAAGTTGTGAATTGAAATATAGCTCAAAGCAAAAGAAGTCATCAAATGATGCAAAAGTAATTCAATGAAATATTGAAGGAATGAAACGAAACAATATTATTATTATTCTTGAAATTCTGTATTTTTTAAGACATTCCACACAAAAAACATTTAATTTGCACCAAAAGTATGCGTCAAAACAGATGAACTGAAAGTGAGTTTTGATTGAATGAAATGCTATTAAAGCAAAGAATGCATACTTTAAGGCTTAAGCAATTTATTGCAATTCATTCATCATTGGGAAAGGGATGCCAAAGGCATTAGCCTTAATGTTATGAATTATTGCGCTTAGAGTTAGAGTATTCAATGGTCTGCCATCAGTTCGTACTGTTTTGACATCAAAATAAGACATAATCTTTTGCATACCTCTCGTGAAACTCTAGTAGAATAGCATTCGTTCCCTTAATGTCGACGAGGACTACATCAGAGGTAATCTATAGTCAAGAACACAAATGACAAAAATCGATAAAAAGATCAAATTCTGTGATCATCCAAAAAATATATGAGTTTTGATAAATAAAATGAAAATAAATATTTATATAAATATATAATACAAATATATTTCCAATGATTTGCTTTCAGATCAATATATAATCAATTGATTTGAAATTTGTAAAATATTTTCCTTAAATTGAGACAAATTTTATTCTTTATCTAATATCAGAGCAACTCTTCACTGAAGAAGATTTATTATGCGCTCTAAGGGTTGGTCTCAAAACTCGAGGGAAAAATATTGATTTTTATTCGCATTTGAGAGCAATATTGAAGACAAACTACTGTCGAATATTTGGTTCTCTTTTGAATTATACTCAAAATCACAACAATTTCTGTATTATTAAACAAGAAAAGAAACTAAGTTTCAGTTCTGAGTCGTCTTCTCCACTCTCTCACTCTCAGGGGATAAATAGCATTTCACTTAATATGAATGTCATTCACCAAACCTATGATCGAAACAATTTTCAATTTGTTTTTCCTCTAAAGTAATTGAAGTGCAAAGAAATGGATTAAAAATGGATTCGAGAATAGACTCAACATTTTGTATGAAAAATTTCAATCCATTAAACGCTAAACAAAAGAAATTTCAAATATTATACATAAGATGTTTATATATTGTAATCAAAATTGATTGTTTGAAAACTCAAAACATTTATTATATTTTTTAAGAATATTTTTTAACAAATTTTGCATGAATTTTAACCGAAGAAAATTTGAAATATTGAACAACTTTTATGTGTTTTGTTAACAAGAATTAACTTTTCTTTTGACATAACGTTTCGAATAAATCTTATATTACTTTAGTTTGACTTCAAGTATAGGATTCCCTCTGAAGTACTAAAAAAGTTCAAATGTATTGCTCTTATAAATAAATAAATAAATGGCAGTAAAGTTCATATGGCTTTAGAGTGGATAACAGACTGTTGTTACTATTAGTTCGAGCACTGGCTTATGAGTTCCTTTGCCTGTGCTCTCGAAAGTGTCACTTGAGTCCAATACTGGTTGAGATGTCGAAGTAAAGCTCTTTCTTGTCTTATATTTATTGAAATTAGTTTTAAATAAGACATCACTTTTAACACAACAATATTGTCAATGTTCTATCACTGGCTCTGAAGACAAAAAACTGAACTAATTTTATGACAATTAAAACATTTCTCAAATAATGATTTACTCAAAAATATAACATTAATTGATAAGAGTTTTCAAGAATTTGTTTCAAACATTGGCTTCATTGCAGAGCATAATAGTATTGTTGATATGCACTGAACACTGTTTTGTGATTTGTTAGAAAAATTAAATAAGAAATCATTTTATAAGAAATTTTTGTGAATATAAGTAATAGAAATAAAATATGAAAATTATTTATTTTTATGCTTTGATTCATATCTAAAGCAGAAGTACATATAAACAGAATATAATATAATTACGATATAGAGGAAAGCCTTAAATTGACTACATTATGCCATTCCTATGCTATGACTGAAAGACCATAATTTTCATAATCAATATTCAATTGAAAGATGTATGAAATGATTGACTTAAAAGTTATGAACAGAAAATGCATTTATAAATAATTGTCATTTTATTCATTCATAGGAAAGTCATTGAAATAGTTTTTCGCTTCACATGAGTTCAACTAAAAGATACAAAACCTATGGTTAAGTGAATGTCAGGAAAGGCATTGAGTGCATAGAAGTCTGAAAGTCATTTTGCATCCCTTTTGCCAATTGTTAGCCGTTGTTGCAAATGAGATATACTGTAAGTCTGAATGACATCTCTATATCTCATTCAATGTCCTTTTGATAAAATTTTCTTTCGATTCTGTCTTTTTCTCACAGAACAAAATGAGGTTAAGTTGAGTCTCAGGGGTTTTACAATAGAATTATGTTATAAGTTGTCGCTCCTATAGCTTATACCTAAGCTTTACAACAAATATATGACCAAAACTGTTATATTTTACCACAAAAAATATGAGCCGTAAATGAATTGTATTCACAAATTATTACACGTTATATAATCTTATTTCCATCGCATAGGCCTGTGGTCAGAATGACTGCGCGGCACAGGGAGTGTTGGGCTAAAGTTAATTTCCATCAATTTATTAATGCAATATTTTGTCAGTCATTCGTCACTCATGTTATAAACAATGGCATTTGAAGTGATTTTACTCTCAATAAAATCATGCAATAAAAATAGCAAAAAATGTTGTGTTTTATATAGTATTTAATTAAATAGAGAACCTGTAAAACAGACGACCTTTACTCAAATGATTTGAAAATAACACCAAAACTGTTATAAAATGCAATTTTAAGACAAAGTGTTTTAAACAAAAGCAAACATTTATTTTGCGGAAAGAATTCAATGAAAATTAATGGATAAAAACAGAAGTAGTTTTGAAAATACGCTGAGAAAATGAAAAAATAGTTTTTGCAATACATTTGGCAAATAAAGAGACTATACATTTAGTAGATTTGAAAAGACATAAATCAAATAATGAAGAATATATTGAACATAGAATATATAGACTCTCGAAGAAGAGGATCCAAACACACAAACACTTCGTTAGAGTCATAGAAAGCAAACATTTATGATATATAATATGTATTGAATATAAGAAATGATCGAAACTCAAAACAGAATAACACAAATGAGTGCTGAGTTGGACTGCGATACTGACAGCACCGGTAGGATAAATAATGGCCATGTCTTAGCTCTCACTTCTGTTGCTGTGCACGGATTGTGTCATATATTGCGATACCCTCTCATTAATATCATAAGGTTTTGGCGAATATAACAAATGAATTGTGTTTTTGATATCGAAATCATATTGAAATATATATGAGTTATAGTTTTACTCAAATCTAACGTCAATTCTTTAATACAAACCAAACTTTTAACTCAATTCTGACACTCAATTCTTCAACAAAATCTCTAAAAGACTTAAATTTTTATATTAAATAATTTTCAAATGAAATGTCAAAAATAATTTTGAATTTTTTTGTTAACGATTACATGACAGAAGAATAACATTTAATGAGAAAATATTTTTCATTAAACTTAAAACAAATGTAAAACAAGAAAAGAGAGCTTTTGCTCCGAAATGATTATCTCTTATGAATGAAACAAAGGTTTATATGAGAAGAGAATGAATGAATGAATGCATATATGATTAACGATGAAAAATATCAAAAGAGAAAACTTAGAGCTGTTTTTGCAGCAAAAAGGGCTCTAATAATAAATGAAACATCAAATCGACTTCAGTTGAAGTCATACAGCAGTTGAAGCACTGTTTGAACAGAACTTTCCCGTTATAAAGAATAAGCAATACTCTGGTTATAGAGTATTTCAATGCATTTGAGCACAAAATGCAATCAAATTTATAACGCAATGAATATGACCTGAATTTTTGTTTTGAGGTTTAAATGACCTCGGGTTTGATAAAAATGAACTTGCTTACATTTACCAGATGTGGTGATCGTTGACATCTTGTTATAAGACATTTTGTTCAAACTGATGGCAATGTTAGCCAACATTGATCACAACACTGAGCGGACAGTTTACTCTTGCCAGTGCTCAATGTGCGCACAGGCAGTTACAGTAGTGTTTATAACCGAGTGTTCGGGGCTTCAGATATCAATAGTTTCCATAGCATTGAAGTCATGACTCATGTCTGTCATACAAATGCTAACTTCAATACATTAAACGCTATCTGTAGTCAAAGGCACCCAATTGGAAATACAGGTACTAATCAAACGGGAATTCAAATGAAATCACAGTTAAAGTAATCGATATTACATTACATGTGAATCACATGATGTGATTAACTCTAATTCAAATTTTTTAATACAAAAACACAAAAATTTAAGACAAATAATGAAAAACATTTGAAAAATAATTTATTGAAAAACTTTTGAATGAAAATGAAATGAATAGAGAATTGAATGAATGCTTCAAATGCTTCAAAAGATGACAATATCTTCTCTATGTTTTTGTTTGTTTGATTCAATTGAATGAAAAGTCATTATTTCATTGTTTTCCTCTTTTTTCAATTCATAATTCAAGTCAATTGTGTTTCGGATAATATTTTTGAGGTTTTCAATATTATAGCCATTTTTAGAACAAATTGCAATAGTTTTATCAAAATGTAATAATTTGTTTGATTTTAAGCATTCATTTGAAATACTTTCCATTCCTTTTGATTTCAAATTTTCAAAATCATTCAAAAATTCAAAATATTTTTGTTCGCATTCCTTGTTATCCAACTTAGAAATGACCAAAACTGCCGGTTTGGACAGTAGTCTGTCGTCGTATAGCTCTAACTCTCGGTTAAGCAAAAGAAGTGTTTCCAAAGGAGACCTTTCAGGCCATTCGGGTCTGTATTTAAAACCATTTATGTCTATAACAAACACTAATAGTTTTGTTCTCACAATATGTTTGAGGAACTTATGGCCTAAACCTATGTTATTATGAGCTCCTTCTATAAGGCCGGGCAGGTCTGCAACACTCATCTGCCGGAAGTCATCGAATTCCATGATTCCTATGTTTGGGTTAATTGTAGTGAAGGGATAGTTAGCTATCTTTGGATTAGCTCTCGATAAGGCCTTAAGTAATGATGATTTGCCGGCGTTGGGAAAGCCTACAAGACCTGAGTCGGCGATCAGTTTGAGGTCTAAAACGATTGAATTCGCCTGTCCTTTAAGACCAAAATAATTGTTATGACAATTGCCTCCAATCCCTCCCAAAGCCACCAACACTTTATCGTCCTTTTTATCCAACTGTCCTAAAGTGCGTCCATTTTGGTCAATGACTGTGAGCCCAATCGGGACTCGTATCACACAATCGGATCCATTCTTCCCAATCATCCTATAGTGAGCGCTGTCTTCACCACAACTGGCCTTAAATGGTTTTTTCGTTGAATTTCTGATCTTCTTTAGAGTGATTCCATCGACAGCTTCCACATAAACATTACCGCCATTTCCTCCCATGCCTCCAAACTTAGGCATTCCATGTCCACCATTTCCAGCACTTACTCTCAATCTTAAACTGTCCACAAAATGTTGGTAACGATTCTGAAGACAATCAAATCATTTGAATTCAATCAAAAAATGCAAACATTTTTCAAACCTTAACGAAGACACGAATTGGTGGCACTTCTTGTGACTGATCACTAAAATAGCGAATCGATGGTAATATATGTCTGGAGGAAAGACAACGGATTGAAGACAAAGATTGCATTTGTTTTGCAAATGAAATAATTGAATAAATTGTTGAAAAATAAGACAATATTTGTCACAACATTTGATTGCATTCAACCAAAACAATTGTCACGTGTTTTACGAGACGTTCAAATATAATGTACGAAATGTTTGGACAAAAAGTTTTTTTTATTTCATTTAATCTTTTTTTTAATAAAATTATATTAAATATTAAAATGTTTTTAAATTTATATTTTGATACAATTTATGAATAATTTCATTTCAAATACATTGAACTCAATGGGAAATGAAATTTTTTTGACACAATTTTGTCTACAAATTAATACAATATTTAATATAATTATAAAAAGTAAAGAATATATGAATTGAATGTTTATAGAGATTTATAACCAAATGAAAACTCTATGAAAACATAAATTACTGATTGAATGCAAAATATAAATCAATGAAAAAGAGTTTTCCTTTAAATGAATCAAATTCTTCATCCGTTTCAGTCATCGGTAAAGTTTGGTAGAATAGTGACCCTATAGTATGTGTTCCCATATATGACTGTCCCATCGCTCAGGTTATTTAAAAGTTAACCTAAATATTGAAATATTAAAATCAATACAACTTAAGAAAAGTCGCAAATATTTCAGTATTAATGTAATAATCACTAAATATGAGACAATTTTCATAAGGCCTTCAAATCGTGAAAAATGCAATTTTCATATCATTTTCAGACAGTATAATGAAATGTATTTTATTTTTTAACTGAATATTAATTTTAATGAATTTGTGAATTTCAATGTAAATATCAAAGTAACCTTTCATGGAATAGAAGAGTATTTGTGTATTTCCACTCAATCCAAGGTTAAATCAATTGGAAAATATTCTGACAATTTTGTGACTATTTTTGGTTCATTGTTTGATATATAAATTATATAATATTATTGTCAGTCAATTATACAGAGTTTTCAAGTTTTTCATTCATTCACAAAAAAAAGTTTATTTGACTTATTATTTGCTTTCATCAGTCGATCGATTGAATTATTCTTGAGAAATATCGATAAAAAGAGAGTTTCTTTTATTGAATAAATATATAAAACAAATAAAAGTATGTTTTATGTTATTATCGATTTTGAAATAACTATTTATTTGAATAAATTATTTCAAAATTTAAATTATAAACATTTTTTGAATGAATTTTATTCTTGAATTAATGTTATCATTAGATAAAACATAATGTCTTCAGAACTCGAATTTGCCGATAAAGTAGTGCTCATAACTGGTTCGAGCGGTGGATTGGGATCACAAATGGCCAAAGAGTTTGCCAAAAGAGGCGCTCAAGTGGTCATTACTGGCCGTAATCACGAGAGAGTGGCGGCAGTGGCCGAGGAGTGCCACAGTCTTTCCCCATCAGGTCTGGTGGCTCTTCAGGTTGTGGCCGACGTCACTGTAGACGAGGATTTGAGACGACTTGTGGATACAGTTGTGGAGAAATTATCTAAAATAGATGTACTCGTTAACAATGCAGGTGCAGGGGCATTTTCAAATGTTACAGACTCAAAGCTTATGGAGCACCTGGATCACATGTACAAATTGGATGTGCGTTCAGTAGTTCTATTGACCCAACTATGTGTCCCACACTTGGAGGTGACCAAAGGGGTTGTTATCAACATATCATCGATTGCATCGATAAAGCCGGTAAGGGATGAGACAAGGGTTGAGACAACCGAACAAAACTTTATTATATTTTTGTTAATAACTTCTAATTCCAAATAATATCTATTTTTATAATCTTTCTGTCGTTGGAACTGGTAGTATACCGGGTGCTCTGCCTATTGTATGGCCAAATGTGCTATCGATATGTTTACAAAATGCCTTTCCCTTGAATTGGGACCAAAGGGTATTCGCGTCAATGCTATTAAGTATATAAAAACCCAATTTATATCACTTTTCCCTAAAATGGTTCATATTTTCAGCCCAACTGGTATTCGAACCGGATTTCAGGCCAACTCAGGGGCCAGTGATATATTCAACGGTTTTATAGCATATCTCGAACAACATTCACCACTGGGTAAACTACCTGAGCCGATAGACATCGCCAATGCTGTGCTATTTATGGCTTCAGATAAAAGTGCATTTATTACTGGTGTTACCCTTCCTGTCGACTGTGGAAGTCTTAACTCCTAGGGTGGGTCAGGGGGTGAAAGCGATGAATATTATTAGATGACATTTGTCTCCAAATTCTTAAAGTAATTCACAGTTTGTCTAATAATGAACACAATTAGAGATGTTATAAAGAATATGAAAATGTATTCAAATATTTCAAATTAATTAACTATTGGGAAAATTCTGTTATTTTAGAATTCCTACCTTTCCTTCATTCACACTTACTTCCCATTGAAATGTTTGTCTCAGATGTGTCCAAGAGATATAAAAAGTGTGGAAAAGTTTTCAAATTCGCTTTGAAAAACATTTGATATATTCTAATGAATTCTAATAAATATCTCTTATTTGTTAACAATTTTATCTAATATTATATTTATTAATAAAACAAAAATTTTATTTCATTTATAGCAGGGCTGTCCAAAGAATCACTCAGGGAATCAAAGATAGATACGTTATTCATAATCATTTTTAAACCTTTGAGTCAAAAGGGGCACAAACAGTACTGGCTTTTGTGACAAATTCCCCCTTAGAAAGGGGTATAACAATAAATTAAGTCTCTTTCGTGATTCCCTGAGTGATTCTTTGGACAGCCCTGATTTATAGTATAAATATGTTTTGAAAGCAGTAATACTATTATAAATAAATACTATCTATAAATAGGTTTATCATTGAATGTCAGAATATTTAAAAACTTTGAATCATTTTAACGAAAATATGCACAAAAATAATGGAAAAGTTTTTTAATAATATTATATAATATTCAATGTTTTCCACTTTTTTCACATTTATTTTTCCTGTATTTGTTGAAAACACTTTCAATACATTGTGTTATAATTATGTCTGATATCTATAGTAATGATTCAATCGATCGATTCGGCGATGATTTGATTGAATTAGTTTTAAGTTATTTAACGATTGATCAGAAGTTCAGATATGAAAGTGTGTCCAAACAATGGCAACGATTAGTGTTTAATAAGCAAATGAAAATCACTTTAAATGACATTAAAGTCAAATATAAAGATTATAAACGAATAGTTGATTTGAAAAGTTTTGAAATAATTGTGAAAAAATTGACAAATATTGCATCCATTGGTATCTGCAGAGACATCGACAATAAGGACGCGATGTTTGATATAATAATCAAATGTTGTTCTCATTTAACACAAATTGAGTGCAATTTTAATGAAATGTCAGAAAAAACTATCGAAAAGTTTTTTCTAAAGTTTGGACCAAAACTAAAGTCAATAAAATTGTTCAAAAATAACGACAAAACCAAAAGTTTTCTCAACTTATGTCCAGCGCTGACAGATTTGGACATTAAGTACAGTTATCTCTCGGATGTCTTCACTTCTAATCAGCTTTCGGTCAAACGATTAAAGAAATTAAGTTTTAATTACAGTAAAGGAGATGAAAAACGATTAGAAAAACTGATTGAAAGCAATCAAAACAGTTTGAAGTCAATTGAAGTCACAGTTTATTCAATGATTTTGACCCAAAATGAATTGCAATCACTTCTGAATTCATTATTAAAACTCTCAAAACTGACATCACTTTCATTGTTATGTTATTCAGAAATCAATAATTCATTTATCAATTGTTTTATAGAAATCGCCAAAAGTTGCCAAAAAATACAGAAAATTGATTTGCGTTTGAATGCAAAAGATGTGAAACTTTTTCAACAAATTCATTATTCGATGAAATATTTCAAACGATTAAAACGATTGCTATTATTGCCATTGGTTTTGGACAGTCATGTCATTCATGTGCTGAATATCAGTTGTGAATCATTGAAATACTGTCCAAACTTAACGCACTTAGAGTTTGGTTCAGCAGATAATTGGTTCTGGAGTTTCAAAGACGGCTTTCAATTGAGTGGACAGTTGTTTGAAGACATTGACATACATTTGCCTAAACTTCAGGTCATTCGCATAAAAGTCAATGAAATAACAGATAAAACCTTTGAATTTGTGGCTAAACTCAAAGACTTACGAGATTTGAGTGTCATCGCAGATGAAGAGAAGACACCAATCAATGAATCATTGATTTTGAAAGTCATTCAAAATTGTCGTAAAATTAATTCAATATATTTTCAAAACTCAACCACTTTTGTAAGAATAGTCTTAAGGTCTGAACAAATATCTCAAATAAGACAATTCGGTCTTAAAGGTAGTGCTGTTCATGTGATTCAAACAAATTAAATCAATGGTTGTCATCATTATTGCCTCCCTTTACTATGAACTCAAAGTTTGAAACAAATTCGCATAAATTATTTTACTCTAATTATTATCAATTAATTCATAAAATTATATTCAAATCAATGATAACTTTCATTCAAATTGACATTAA
>JAQIXR010000350.1:0-31449 GCA_034700825.1 Quadroppia sp. Gr-Ori-00064 | reverse complement strand
TTCAGAAATGAATAAATTTTTGCTTATTTTTTGCGCTTTTATAACCCTTTGGTTTGAAACCAATGCCAACACTTATACCAATCCCATAGCACTGTCTGCAGCCGACCCATGGATGAGGTACTACAAGGGCTTCTACTATATGTCGGCGACTACCGGTGCCAACAGTATTGTCATTCGTAAGTCCAAGACATTGGATGGTTTGCGGACAGTCCAGAATCAAGTGGTCTATACCTTTGATGGGTATAACATGTGGGCGCCTGAGTTCCACTTCATTGATGGGAAGTGGTATTTATATTACACGGCCGGCGACTCAACCCAATTGTCTTCTGAACGCATACATGTTCTCGAAAGTACAGGTGACGACCCTCTGGGACCCTATCATTTCAAGGTCTGTCCAAACGATTGCAACAAAAGTAATCATTTGTTTTGAATTCAAATATTTTTGAACGACTTTTAGGCGGATCTCAAGGACTCGACAGACGATGGCTTCGAAATAGATCCGAGTCTTCTGACACTCGATGGCAAGCTATACCTCTTAGGCTCTTATGTCAGAAATGAATCGCAAGATCTGTTCATAAGACCGATGGCTAACCCCTACACTCCTTCTGGTCAGAAGGCATTGTTAACGGTTCCTACATATGATTGGGAGAAACAGGGGATTAGTGTGAATGAAGGGCCGGAAGCCCTACAACACAACGGAAAGACATTTATCGTATATTCCGCCAGTTTTTGTGGTACCCCTGACTATAAACTGGGTCTTTTGGAGTTGAATGGCAGCGACCCTTTGAATCACGAGCACTGGCACAAAAGGGAGCGACCAGTGTTTGAACGCAATGAGAACAACCATGTCTATGGCCCGGGACATAACGGCTTCTTCGTGTCACCGAATGGTGCGGACAATTGGATTGTATTTCACGCCAACGACAACTCCAGTGGAAAGTGTGATGGGGGTCGAAGTGCCAGAGCCCAGAAGTTTACCTGGAATGCTGACGACTCGCCCAATTTTGGAGTCCCAGAACCTAATGGTGTGAAACTGCCGGCGCCTGCAGGAGAAGAAACCCAATAATAAAAGCAATTTTCAAAATGAAAAATAATTTTGTAAATCATTTGATATTTGGATTCAAATGAAAAATGAATTAAAGTTTTGTTAAAAACTATAACTTTTTACACAAAAAATGACTGAAAATGAGTTAAAAATTAATTGAATGATTGCTTTGAAAAGTAGTATTGCTTTGAAATACTCATTGTTTTGCTATTTGTTGACAAAAAAAATGAGTCAATTATTTGTGTCCATAAATATATGGATGTATTGAAGAGTGATATTCACAAAGAAGTGGTGGAAGTGGTCATCGATTCTATGTTTAAAATTGTAATAAATTATTTAAAACAAACACAAGGAAGCAATTATATAGACTATGGACTGCCATATAATACCTGTGCTCTCACTTTTGAAACATTTCTCATCATTAAATATGATGAAAACAATACAAAAAAGTTTTATATAATTATAATAACTGTTTTGAAATCACTTCTTATTATACGTTAAGAGTATATGAAAAGTATTTTTAAAATAATTGCAAACGATATGATTATATGATATGAAACTCAAACCCAATGAGAGTTAAAGTATTTTTTCACTCATTTATTAACAGTTTATTCATTGATATAATGTTCTTAACAATGAAGGCGTTGTCTAACTATTAGTCTTTATTTCATAATTAAATAGATTTTAATGATTTATATCTATTTTTGAGTTATTTTTATGCATTTTTCTATTGTTTTTTATTTGCAAAATTTTTATCAATTTTTTAAAATATAAAAATCTTTTTATATATAAGTGTTTGAAGTATTGATAATAAAGATATGATTCAATTGAAAGACTAATTATCACTAATTTTATGAACAAAATCATGAAATATATCATAAGATTTCTCTTCAAATATATAAATGATTTTTAAAAAAATAATGAAATTATTTTTGGATCAAATTTGAGAAAATCTTTTTATAATAATTTGCTTTCAATTTAAATATCTTTGAAATCAAAGTTCATAATAACATAGTTTTGATCCGATTTAGTTATTATGAAAAAATGTGTTGAATTTCATTCAAATGCTATTAAGTCTATGAATTCCAAAATAGACTCTCAGAGTCTATTGCATAGAAATGTCTATTTTAAACCTATTTTAATGTTGAGTAATGTTTGAGAATAATTGAACATAAATATTAAAATAATGAAAAAGGGGTACAAAAAAGTAATGGCTTTTGTAGTGAAACAACCAACTTATAAAAACAAACATCCTGTCACCTGTCACCCTGTTCAATTTTGGAATTCGTAGTATTAAATAACATTCAAAATGTATTCATTTATTTCATAATTCAATTTTTTAAACATTGATTGCATGACTATTATATAAAGAGCACAACTTTCCTCTGAACTTTAGCACAGGTAGCAATGGATGCATTATTGAGTACAGTCTCTATGAGCACAAGAATGTGATTTATTTCACTTCTGTCCACTACTCCAATGAGAGCAAACCAATGGACAAAATGAGTGAACTTCTCATAACGTGACCGATATTATGGTTTTGATGTCTGTCCACATTTTAGGTGAAAATTACATATCTTTCTATTTATAGACAAATAGTTTTTTGCTTCAAATGAACAAAACTTATAATAACTGTATTTTTATAACGCTTTTTAAAGTTTGTAAAAAATATGATTTAATCACATGAATAGCACTCGAAATAAGTCTAAAATTATTAGAAGTGGAGAAAAACCTGTTTTTGCTTTGATTGTGAATGTCTTATGTCTTGTGTATTGAGTTTTCCCCTAATTTTCAATAGAAAGACAAGTTTTTCCATTCATTATTCGCATATCGTTTTCACTTTGGACTGAATTCTCAGTTCGTTAGAGGAAAGACATAAAGACATGTGCTGTCAGTCAGCAGTGGTTGGAAATAATAATTTATTTATAAAAATCTTTAATATTAATCAGTCTGTGTTGACTACCTGTGCTTTAAAGTATATAATCATATACTTTTGGCGGTGAATCACATGCTGTGAATACAAATATTTATACATACTTTCAATGCATTAATAATTGTTTTGATTAACTCTTAATTATATTTTGTTTTTTTCGCATACATTCGATGATTGCTCTGACTTTTGATGGACTTCTTGTGTGACCAATTGATTGATAGCACTCGTAATCGATATTATCGTTTCGTCTCTAAAAATCGTTTTTCAAAACTCAATGAAAGCATTTGTCGATAATTGATGTGTAAAATCAATCGTGAATTTTGTCTTCAAAGTCGACCAAAGTTTTTATGAGTGATTGAATGAGAAAACAATTTCATTGAGCGGTCCATCGATTATATGATATCTAAATATAATATATAATTGAAATTTATATTTATATTTAGTTTTTTATTCTTTCGTTTCTCGAAAGTCATGATTGCATTCATTTTTTGATAAATGAGACAAAATTTACTAAATATATATCAAGTGTTTAATTATTTGATATTTGTTTGGAAAAAATTATAATTATATTCAAATCAAAAAATGAATACATATTTTGCAGTCCATTGTCTGCTAATAATCATCAACTCATCTCAAGGTATGATTGATATAAATGTTATTAAAATATGTTTTAAATTACAAATTTTTTTGTAATCCGTCTCAAAATTTGAGAATTAATACAAAACAGAAATAATTTCAATAATTATATAAAAACTCAAAATTTTTATGTCTTGAATATAATATAAATTAGATTTTTATTCATATTTATTATGAAATGATTATTCATTTTATTATTTTTTTCTTATTTTTTAAGCTTATAATGAAATACAGATATACTGTATGTCTAATACAATGTATTTTTCAGGAACAGGTGTTTCTCTCATCTCATAATTGAAAGCTAATTATTATTGCAGTTATATATTGTTATTAGAAGTGCTTTTTAAGGGGTATTATATAATTATCACAAAAAACGTGGGCTTAAATGAAAAAATCACTTCTAGTTCTTATTTGTCTATCTATTGATCCAATGATAAGATTTGGATCTATTTATAAATCGCAAACAAAAATACTTTTATAAATAAGTAAACAAATAATGAATAATAATTTCCACTCGTTTTGAATATTCATTCAAATATTTAAACTAATTATTGTTTGCTTTAATATTACAATAAATACTTATAAATAGTTTTTGTGATAATTCTTGTAATTCAAGTCATTAGTAAATAGTGAAAAAACAAAAAATTTGTTGATTTGAATATAGATAACAATTCTTATAAAATGCTATAAACAATGTATTTCTCAATAATAGATAGCATTATAAATGCTTTTCAATAGCAAACCATTTATATAAATGACTCTATTTTATAGATTTATTGAATAATTTTTGCTTTAATGTTGAAATTTGTCATTAATTCGTTATTAAGGCATAAATAGGAAAATAATTTCATTTAAACATTATTTTATATCTTTTTTCGATCGTTTGTTTTGAAGATCTGTCGCCGACTCAATGAAAATATAATTGCATTGAATTTATCATTATTTTTGTAGAAGTGATGACACGAATAGAGGGAAATAAAGTGAGTTGTGGCGGATTCTGGCAAAATTTGAGCCATGCATTGCATTGCTATATAACTATATAGCACTGCCTTTGACTGTGCCTATCGTGTGACGTAAGAATCCGCCACAACTCACTTTATTTTCCTCTAGTGACATACATTCAGACCATAACATAGTATTAGAGAGAAATCAAATCAAAAGTATTTTATATTAGAAAATGCCTCAAATGATTGGACAGTAGTTTTATGATAGCATCGAATTATTATATATTAATTGTTATAAAAATTGATTGTTTTTTCCAATAATTTTATGTCCTATTTATACATCTATTGTTTTGCTCACGAAATGTGATAAATATTATTTGAAAATACATTTTATATATGTTTTTGAATTGATTTTTAATCTTAAAAATCTTTTTCTGAACAGAATTTTTTCTACAGATATTTTATTATAATTATCTTTGAGTAAAACTATTAAAATAATAACTTCTGATTGTATTTAAAATATATTTATAATTTCAACAAATGTTTAACAAATAGATTGAAATTTGCGATTAAATGCTTTTGATATTTATAACCCTTTTTCTTAATTATATTTATTAGAGTTTAAAATTAAATTCATATAAAAGATAAATTTTCTAAAATCACCCCTTATTTCACCTTAAAAATAGATTTATAGATCCAGGTTTAATCTAAAATAAAATTTTAAAAAAATATTAATTAATTTTATTAAAAAAATTAATGATTAATATTTGAGATAATACTTAAGAGAAGAAAATGTGATTTTTTAGGCAATGATTATTATTTTTATTGAATTTAATGTTTAATGAATTCAAAAATTTTGAATCTTTTCGTTTGATATAAATTTTATTTTAAATTACATTTTGATTGAATGTCAAAAATGATTGCAAAATGTCTTTAATTAACACTTATTTAGAAACAAAAGTATTATATATTTGATGTAATAATGAAAATATGTCAGAAATATAGTATGTTTTCGTCGATTAGATATCAAATAAATTGATGAATAATATTATAATAGTATTGAGATTAAGACATAAGACGTTCTGAAGACATAAAATAGAGATTAATTTTGAATAAAAAGTCATTTCTTGTAATAATTATCATAAATAATGTGTGAATTGAGGCGAAAATTGTAGTAAAAAATATTTCATTTCATTTGATAGTATTTTATGTTTTAGTAATGAATTGACAAATAATTACATTTTGAAGAAAATTCTGTAAAAAGGATTAAAAGTAATAAACGAAATGAGAGTTAAATAAAAATATTTTTTTTATGATTTTGTAATAAATATTAAGAAAAATGACTTTTCAAAGCATTTTCTCGCAATCATATGTTATGTAAAACAAAGTGTGGGTTATTTTGATAGAAATCTTTGAATTCAAGTCAAAAGTTTACACAAAATGTTATCATAAATGCAAACATCATTTTGAAAATCAAAAGTAAATCACAAATAATTATAAGTTGTTTTCAAAAAAAAAAATACAGAAAAATATATCTCATTCTTAACTGTCTGTAAAATCAAAAGTTTTCATGAATTTTTCATTTGAAATGTTTTCAAACAAATTATTATTCATTGAATCTCTGTATGGATTCAAAACGGTTTTACTTGTTGTGCAATATTTGAAGTATTGATGATTTGATTTGATTTTTATCCTTATTTTAACCCAAATATAATTGTAATGAAAGCTATTATTTATGATTTCTATGCAAAAAACATTTGTTTTGCAATTCATTTGAATAAATGAATACAAATTCACTAATAATAATATCGTTATTCTTGAGAGAAATTATGTTTTATATAACAAATGTCAGAAAATATTAGAATTGAATTAATATTATTTTTGAACAAAAAATATGTTTATATTATTATTAATAATGTTTTCTTAATTTTGTTTTAAATTAATTTTATTTGTTATGAAAAAAATGTTTTTAATGAAAATTTATTATATCTTATAATTGATTATTTATTTAATAATAAAACGTTTTTTCAGTTCATGGACTCAAATGTTTGAATACAAATACAAACAAATTTATATATATTTTTCACTTTTGTTTCAATTTATTCATTAATGAAATTAAATTTTATGTAACTTTTAATAAGGAAAATATATTTCAATGTTTGATATATTTGTTCAAAAAATGAAAACTAATTTTGAAGTCAAATAATGTTATGAAATAATGAAATATTGTTTAGATATTTATAAATATTATGTGAAATTTGTTAACAAATTGTAGTGTTTTTTTATGTTAAGGACATTACTATTAGTCATATATTTATATAAAAATTTTAGTTAAGAATAATATTTATCTCAATCTTTGAGAAAAATAAAGTCAAAGTTTAAGGCATTTAAAATTTGTTGTATTTTTAATCAAAATAAACAAATAATTTATTTTTTTCACTTCCAGTCATATTATATAAAGAAGTTATACAACAAAATAGACAATCATTTTTTGAAACCTCAATATTCGTGAAAATATATGTTTTTTTTGTGAACAAAAAACTGGATTTTCTTTGCATTACATTTATTTCATTCATTTATTCATCAATTTTTGCAGAAATTATAGACATTTTCGATAAAACATTTTTTTGGGGATATTTTTATCTAAAATTTGGGTCTTTTTTGGATTAGATGTTGAGATGAACTCAAAATATAGGCATAAAATGTGTTAATTAACTTATTTTTGAATTCAGAGATTGAATACAATATGAATTCATCCAAAAAAATGTAAATTTTATTTAATCTCAACTGAATTGAAGTCATTGTCATTGAATTCCTTCAAAAATTAAGGAAATGTTATTTTTCAACAATTTTTTTCACTTTTTGTTAATTAGACAAAATTCATGGCTTTTACTAAATATGGAGTGATTTGAAAATTTAAAAAATTAAATATTTATCAAAAATTAATTAATAATTTTTATGTAAATTTGTTAAACGGAAAGAATTTAATCTTTTTTTGAGTGAAACGAATCCAAAGATAACTAAATATTTATATATTTTTTCTTCGAATAAGTTTACGATTTTATGATAATTTTTTGCTCCATTTTTCAAGTATTTCAAAAGTTTTTATTTTCTGTTACGAAATAAAACATTAATTTTTAAACACTTTGAAAACAAAAGCCGAAAAACATTTTAATTAATAAATTGGTTTAAAAATTAAATGAGATGTCAAAAGAGGGGTATATTTTGTTGTTATGAAATCACCCTATAATTGACTCTTCATTTCATTAGAGATATAGTAATGAAATTTCATTTCCGTAAATCATATATAAATTTCACATAATTTTAAATTAAATTATAAAACTCTTTGTGAAAAATGTCTGCTTTTTTTGAATGAAAACATTTTCATATTATAATAGCTTTGAGTTTAACCCGGAATTGAAGAATAGCTATAAATTGATCTGTTTTTGAAGACAAATACGATTTGAAATGAATTTTAATGTGATTTCAAATGAGAGAAAAGTTTTAAAACAATTGAATATTTATATGAGTTTTAAGTTTGAATAATAAATAAAAGTTTTAAAAACATTTCTTTCCTTTTGTGGAAAGTATTAAATGAATTGAAAATAATAATAATAATAATTAACATAATATTTATCTCATAATCCCTTTCCTTTCATAAATGAATTTGTGAAATATTTGGGAAAATTCCCATAAATTTCATTATAACTCAAGATATAAGCACTTAATTACAAATGAAAGTTTCATTTTATCTCAAGTCCTGTCTCTACGAAATCGCATCAAAATATCAAATGATTTAGTCTTTAAACTAAATTTTAATTCACTTTTGAAATGAATGCTAAATAAGAAGAATGACATCAATTATTATATAATGTTTTTATTATTAATTAATAATGAATTCATTATTATTTTCACTGAAAATAATACTTTTTTTTGTTATAAATTGTGAGAAATGAATAACAAATAATAATAACTATAATTAATCGGAAAATAGTTTTTCAATTTGAGAGTACATTTGATAATATAATTGCAAACCAAATAATTATTCAAACCGCGAAACCACTTCATTCGCGAAACAATAAAAATATTTTTTTTTTTTTGAATTGAATTTCACATATAATGAGTGTTTATAATAATATATAACAATATATATTATTGTAATTCATTTGCTTTCAAATGAGCTATGAATTTGTTTTAACGAAATTATGATTAGAGCTATCGATCACTTGAGACACACTTTCACTCAATTCATATTCAAAGCATTCAAATAATTATGAGAAAAAAGTTAAGCAAAAAATATCTAACTTTGACTTAGATTTTGAAATTCGTTTTCAATTTAATTATCGTTATCTAAATAGAGATTAAAATTATTTTAAAAGTTAAGATATTTTTAATGTTTTCGTCAAACAATTGAATGATTTTTTTGTTTTGTTTCAAACCAATGATTGGTTCAAAAGAGGATGAGTTTAGTTATGTTTATAATAAATATTATATTAAAAGAGATTTATTACTAATTTTTTTTGCAAAATTGTGTGAAAAGTAATTAAACACAAAATGTAATAATTTTATTTCAAAACATATTAAAGAAATTATTATTCAAAAGCTGTATATTCTTAAGAGTAATGCATTTCTCAATTAATATCTGATCTAATTTTGGTAAAAGATTTCACAAATATTTTATAATTAATGTAATTAATGTACGTTTTATTAAATGTTTTTACGCTTCAATGAATTGTGTTTTTAAATACAAGAAAAACTTCATTTAAAATGATTTTCTTCTTTCAAAACATGTATTAATCGATTAATTAATGAATTTTTTACACAATTATTAACATAAATAACATTTAATTGCATTTCAAAAACCTTTCAATTATTTAACTTTTTTTAATAAGAGAAGAAAATTGCATTAAATGTGAATTTAAAGTAAATTTTACGAATAATTGTATCAAAAATTCGCAATAAAATATAAAATAAATTAAAATTTTTATTTAATTATAAAAACTTATTATGTATTCAATATGTTCACCTGATTCAGGGGTATAAGTGAGTGGCAATCTAATGCAAATGTGATTAAAACTGTTGTTGAATATTGATTCGCCAAAGGGTTATATCAACAAAAAATATATATTAGACCCCTTTTCATAAATATTAACAAAACTTATATTTCTTTATAAAATCATTGCTTTTATTTGTATTTGAGTTATATATGATTTAAATTTAAATCACTTTTAAAAATGAGATATTTTTTAGTCAAGTGTTTATAACATTAATGCAATTGAAATAATTGATGAAATTTTTTATTTGGATTTAAATTATATTTTTTTGACATTTATTAATGTCTTTCATTAAATATAATAAATATTTGCATTGAATGTAAAATCAATTTTTATAATAAAAATAGTTTTTTATCAATGAATCAAAAGCATGAAAATTGTTTTCATATTTTTTAAAAAGGGGTAATTATATGATATTTTCAGGGTTTGTAAAAGTATAAAAGACTTGAGAATCAATTGATTCGTTCATTAAATGATATGAAATTATATATAAATAAAGATTAAATTAAATTTAGGCCAACTTTAGGTCAGATTGTATTCAATCGATGATATTTCAGAAGCTCTCTCTCTCTCTCTCTCTCTCTCTCTCTCTCTCTCTCTCTCTCTCTCTCTCTCTCTAATATAGATTATTAGTGAACTATAAAATATAATTAACCCCTAAATTGAATGAAATTTATTCAATAATGTATTGTAAGTTTGAATATAATGTATGAAAAGGTGTTCTTCTAATGAATTACATTAGATATCGATTTTTGTTTGAAATTTATTTTTATAAATAATTGAAATTTTTTTTTCATTTAATATAAAAGTTAATTAAAATCAATTAATATCTTAACAAATATTTAATAGAAATTGCAATGAAAAAAATGTTTGACTATAATTGCAAACAATGTATTGTTAAAAATAAAGTGATTTTCTGTGAACTAGATTTCAAGTTAAACGCCTTTTACCCCTACGTAAACTTCCCCTTAATATTGATAACTTTTGCCATTTATTTGATATATATTTCAAATGTTTTTTTGTGTTTTTATATGTTTTTTATGTTTAAAAATCAATTAAAAATAAAACTTTATTTTTCACAAACAATTGAATAGATTTTTAATGAGAAATATATTTAAATTTTTTATTTTTGTCTCAAAAATTAAACCGAAATTTTGAAAAACTTCTTTAAAAATATATTTAAATATTAAATATTAAAACTGAAAATAACTTTCATTTAAATGTATTTTTATGTAAAATATTATTACAATTACTATAAAGACAAATAAAAAGTAATTTTTGTGTAATAAAATTATAGATAATAATTGAAAATCGGAAACAATTTGTTCATTGATTTTGTTATTCAAACATTGAATATAAGTTTGGAATTTTATAATTGCAATTTAAGGGGCATTTAAGCAGTGATTTAATTGTTTTGATTTTCTTTAATCATTTCAACTTATTATCTCTTTTCAAAAAAGTCATAAAATTTTTATTATTTTTGGCAATTATTTAAATTTTTGTTTTATTGTTATATTATTTGCAAATTGTTTTTAAATCACATTTTTTTCTCTCAAATAGACTTTCAATGCAAACAAATATTAAGATTTATTAACAAATAATAAGTTATTTAAATCACGTAATATTTGAGTAATTTTTTGTAAATCTCTTGACTTTTGAATAATAAATAAAATATTGAAATAAAAAAAATGTTTTTGTTTGAAAAATGCCTTTAAATTGCTTTTAACCGAATAATTATTATTGAATAATTAGGCGTAACTTTAATAACAATTTCTTATCGATTCAAATGTGAAACAAAAGCAAAACTAATTTTTGATTTGATTTCAATATTAAAAAATTTAATCTATTATTAAATACAGATTTGTTTGGCGTTTGAATTGTTTGTGAAAACTTTGTTTTGTTTAACAAAAATATTTATTCGAAAAATATATTCACAATTATTAGGGAAATATTGTTTTTTGTGAACTTATATTGTAATTGATTTTGATTTTCTTGTATTAATAAATGATTATATTTTTTGATAACATTTCAAAAGTCATTATTAATAATAATTTCTTTTTCAAAACCCCTTTTGTTTGCAAAAGTTTTATATAAATTCTATTATCCATTGAATTCACCCTTAATTTCAATGATTTACCAAATAATGAAAAGATAATGTTTTTGTGTTTTCTCGTAAATTGTATTAAATTTTCAATTATTTTATTACAATTTAATTGACATTTGTTTGAAATATTTGATTAAATTATTGTTGAAAATGAATGCAAATATAAATTGAGATTTAATTCATTCAATGGATATAAAACTTTTAAGAATTATATAACAAATAATTTAGAATTGATTTACAAATAATTTTTAAAACTTTTCTTAAAAATCATTTAATTATTTTAGAAAATAATATAATTTGTAAAGAAATTTGTTTTTCTTTTGTCTAATTAAGACTAAAAGTGTTTTCAAAGACTTTTTGTAATACTCGAAGGCATTTGAAAATAAAAGTTTGAGATAAATGTCAAACAAAAGTACATTTAAAGCAATTATAGAGAAGTTTTTATTTGACATTTCATTCATTCATTCATTTAAACAATTTTTTCAATTAATTGATTTTCATTTCTATCACTGCTTTCATAATAAGGCAATCAAATACCCCTTAATTATTGAGCATTACTTTGACTCTTCTATTGTTAATCGTTTGACAAATTAGTTATAATTAGTTATAATTAGTTATAATTTTCATGCTTTCAATCGATTAACGAATGTTTATCTCTATTGAAAATGAATTCAATTAACGTTAAATATATAGGAAAAGTTGAAAACTATTTATTAGACAAAAGGAAAACAAAATTAATGTCTAGTTTTGTGTTGAGAATAATTATAAACAATATTTTAATTATATTTCAAATGATAATTAATATTCAATATATGATAATTTTGAACCACTTTTAGTTTTGGTAAATATTTTCTTAATTTTCAAAAATTTATTATTAAAACTATTTTTATCATTTGAGCCAAAAATTATTGATTTTTCATTTGAGATAAAAATGATAAAAGATTTTAAGTTTTAAGAGAACTGAGGATTAGTTCAAATATATTCAAATATTATTTTTGAACCAAATTTATAAAATGTATTAATTTTTTATTAGTTTTATTTGTAAGTAATTTATTGCAAAAAATGTGAAATGAAATGAATTTTCTTGAGATTGCAATCAGTCTGAAGACGAATAATATATAAATCAAAGTTTGATTTGTGTTTGAAATGAATAAACAAAAAATGTTAACTAATGATCACAACTGTTTTGGCCTATAATTGGGTCCATATTTCTAATTATAATTTAATTTTAGTCAATGAATGAATAATTTTATTTACGATTGAATTATAGCATAAAAATAGATTTTATTGTTATTTATTGAATAAAACATTTTTATCGTTTATATCATTAAAAGCTTTAATGATTTCTTTATTAATATAATATTTCATACATTGGTTCCAAGGATTCAATTCTTTTATAATTACAACAAAAGTTATATAAAAATAAAAGTTAATATTTTTTGCACACTTTCTATTGAAACGAATTTTTTCGATTATTTTGAATAATTATATGAATTAATACAAAAAACGACAAATATTTCAATGATTTTCATTAATATTACATTAATTTTTGTTTTATATACACCTGAAGACAATAGACTAATAAAAGGGGGGTTTATTAAGTTTTTTATTCATTTGTTTAATGCAATAATTTCTTAAAATATAAATCAAAACTTGTTTTAAATATTATATTTCATTTTGATTTTTTTTGTGCAAAAAATATACAATTTTTGAGTAATAATTAATATCTGGAAATAAATCAAACGTTTATTCAAAGCTATTATTATATTATAAAAAATATTTGTTTAATTAGTATTACATTAAATGACAAACCATTTATCGGTTCATTAATAGTAATTGCATTCATATTATCGATATTTTCAATGTTATATCAAATTTTAAAATCATTTTTCAGAAGCATTTAATTAATTATTTATTTTTTTAGTAAAAAATTATTTAAATGTTTAGTAATTTAATTAAAAATACTTATCACTGGAAAAGTCTCTCATATGAGAGATAAGAGCTCAGGGATGTTCTTATAGAAGATCCACTGACCGAGTGATTCAGTTCTCATTTAATTATAATTATTTTATATATAATTAACTCAAAAGTCTATAAACGTTGAAAAAAAGTATTTGTCTTTCAATTACATAAACACTCTTTGAAATCATTGACTCTTTTCAGACGAGAAACAATTATTTACTTTAATTGCAAAACAAATTATTTTATGTAATATTAGGGCTTATATTGAGGTAAATATCAATGTTTTTGTCAATCATTTGAAACATAATTTGAAAATATTTTTGAAATAATTTTTACGTAAATTTATAATAGAATAGATATCAACAGATTATGAATACCCTGAACACTTATCACCTGTCATTTGATTCCATTGACGATGATCTAGAACAATTTGTTTGGCACCTCAATCAATGTCGGTTACAATAGTGAAGACCCAAATCAGGTGTACTTTAGATAAAAAATGTTTGAAATAATAGTTTTTGAGAACAATTACGATATTTAAGACTTGAGAACAATTTGACGTAAAATGTAATGAATGAAAAAAATGTATTATTATTACAGTGTGTCTGACATTGGGCTCAGGGCTATAATAGGGGTCGTAACGAATATATAATAGAAAATGATTTTAAAGAATCCTTTGAATTGAAATTGAATTAACGAAATCATACGGTAATGAGTTTTCAATACCGTTGAGCCCCGGCATTACTGGCCATTCCTTAGCTAAATAAACAATAAAATGAGAATTTTTTTTATTGACATTGAAGTGAAATATATATATATTTGAGTGAAATAACTGACATTAAAACTCAATAATAAATAGAGTTTATTATTATTTAACATAAACTTTATAATAGAGTATAAAAACTTAATTTTATTTGTGTTTTGATATCCGAATAAATTGAAGACACAATTGATGTTCAAATAGGGATTAGACGTAAAAAGTCAAACAATTTATAATGCATTTCATAAATGAGAAAATCTTTTATTCAATGGAAATATATTTTTATTTTTATTGAACTTCAGTTTTATTTAAGTCAAACCTAATAATCAAAATCCAATTGAAAAAAAGAAATAAAAATATTTTCTATAACTTTTAAAATTGTATTTTTCGTCAAATCTATGGCTTATTTGTGAATAAAATAAATATTTGAGAAATATATTTATTATTAGAATTTCATTCAAAGAATATTTAATGAATTTTTGTTTATTTTTATATCAGAAAAAGGTATCTATTATTCAGTAATTAATTATTGATTAATGATTTGTGAATAAAAACAAATATTTGTCATAAAAATGCAATTATTTTCAGTTATTTATATCTGAAATATAAAAGAAAATAAGAAATCAATTTATGATTGAATGCAAACCAATTATAACATAAAAAAAGTTTAATCCAATTGTTTGACAAAGAGGTACTCAATAATAGGGACTCAATATTTATTACATAAATACACCTGTTTTTTAACAGTCAGACTTTCAACAAATATAATAGAAATATTGGAAACAAATTGTATTTTATTTTGTTATATATTTGTCAAAAAACACAATCGATTGCAATATATTATATCAACTGTTATTCAACTGTAATAAAGGTTTTGAGAAAGAAGTGATTTTTGTGGCAAATACTCATTGAAGGAAATAAAGCGAACAATAGTTTTGAGAAATTATAATATTTTTCAATAGTTTTAATGTCTTTTTTTAGTCAAAGATTTTTTGTGTGAAAAAACACATTTTATTATATAATATAAGAAAATGATTTTTTGGTTTATATTAGATTTTATTCGTTTACAATCTATTCAATGAGAATCCAATTCAACAATAATTATCAATATTTGAGTATTTGTTAAATTATTTCCATTTTTTATGACTATTTGTCTCAAAAATTGAGGAAATTTGTAATTTTTTGCACACTTTTGAGAAAAAATATATAATTGTTATTGATTTTCATCATTCATATGAAAAATCAGTTCATTTGAGAGCAAAATAATTTATAAAATGTATTCTATGAGAGAATTTCTGTTGAAATGTACAGAAATCTGAATATTATTTTTAATGTGATTCAAGAAAATCTATATTTTATTGTCTGTCAAAACTATAGTCATTTGACGTAATTGTCCTCTAATTCAGATATGGCTTCAAATATAAAATCATTTTTAATAATGAATTAATTCATTGTTTCTATAAATATATGGAAAATCTAATCATTATTAATAGATTGTATTCATTAATATTTAATTAATATTTATTTCTCAATTCATTAATGAATTTCATATTTAATTATCCTTTTGTTAGCGTTTTTGAAGTGTTTTTGAAGTGTGAAAAAGCATTAAATTATTGAATGTTTGAATAAATAATTCAATTGTTATTCAATTCAATTAATTATAACTTTCTCTCAATATATTAATATAACAAAAATTAATTCAAATTTATTTTTATATCGTTATTGTTATTCAGTATTTCGATAACGAAACCAAATTTGGTCCTCATTTTGAATGTTTTGCAAACAATTTATTACTTTTTTAACGACAAAATTGATTTGGATTTTGATTAACAATGATTTTAATGATTATATTGTTTTTTGAGATTTTATTGTTAAAAAAATAGTGAATTTATTGTTCAAAAAGATTGAGAGAAAAGTTTGTTTTAAACGTTAATATAAAAGAGATTTTAATTTTATTCTTAAATGTATTGAAAATATGTTCTGATATTCATCTCAAATATAAAATGAATTAAAACTTTAAATGAATTATTAGTTCATAAAACTGTGTATTCTTTCGGACAATAAATATTTTTTTTTCGTAATCTCTAAACATTATAAACATTATAAATGATAATCCATTGGAAATACAGACGAATTCACATTTGTATTACATTTTTATCATATTTTTCAATACAAATCGCAATAATCTTTAACTAATGCTCAAAACATATGTCCGAATGAAAGACGATTTAAAGGAAATGTTATAAAAATATTTGAAATCATTTTCGTATAATAGTTATGATAGCCGTTAGAGCAAAGGGGAACGGGTTTAGGCTGTGGTTGTATCCAATTGAACACAAGACACACCATTAAAACAGGTTTTTTTTCTTAAACATCAACACTAACTTTACTCAAGACTTACAGCCCTCAGAGCACAGGCAGATATTGAGAAAAACTAACAGTTCTGTAAAGGACTTAATCTCAAATGCGATCTTAATCTCAATTTCATTTGATCTCAATTTTACTCAGAGCTCAACAGTTGGAGTACTGACTGCTCCCAAACCAGTCACTGACTGTCCATTCAATTCATATATTGTCCACAAAAAAGGGATTCATAAAAATGATTGTTTTGAAGAAATGTTTTTAAAAGCATTTTCACTAAAAATAAATATTATGTGAAATTGAAGAATATTCGTGAAATTCATTCAAATGTTTATTCATTAGATCTTTTGATATTTGAAAATTGTTTCTCAAATAAAGTTTTTTTTACTTTCATATGATTTGTGTTTAGTTTTATATATAAAATAAGAGACAATTGTTTAACAAATGATTGTTTTTGTAATGGATTATTGTTTTAATAATTAATAACTTATTTAATAAACATCAAAAATGTCTAAAATTTGTGGTATTTTTATTCTTCAATATTTGGCAATTATTTTAAGTTTTGGTGAGTTTTTAATAAGAATTAATGTTTTATTTTTATAATAATATTAAAATTACTTATAAATTGATTACCTCTTAATATAAATATTTGTATTTTTTGTAAGATTTTATGGATTTTAGGTATATTTTATGAAATAAAGTGAAAATATTTCTCTACTTTAAAGGGATATTTCATTCAAACCTACGATTAAAATATTTTCATTTATAAAACTTTTATTAAATTAATTTTTATTTTTGAAAATAACTGAAATAACTCTTAATTATGAAATCTTGCGATAAATTTGTTTTAATCGATCAGAAATTCTAAGATTTATTTCTTATAATTAATTTTTGAATAATAAGTGAAATTCAATTACATTTTCTTCAATCGGAAGCTATCATAAAATGAGAGCAAAATTATAATAAAATTAATGCTAAAAAGTGTCTAAGATTTCAATAAAAGCATTAATTGATTAAAACGTATAATAGATATGAAATATCTTTAGTCAATGTTATTACTATTGAGTGAAAAACATTTTTGACATAAATCTCGAATTTTTTGTTCACTTTTTACTAGTTGTAAATGAAGTGGGATTTTAGACATTGAATAAGGATTACATGAAATGAGAGATTCAATGACTTTTCATATTATTTCAATCCTTAATAAGTCGTGAATTCTCTAAACATTGAAAAGTTGTTTAAATTATAGACAATTATATTGTGATTACAAGTATATTAGAAATTTTTATTAAGAAAAAATAAACTTTTAAATCAAAATTCTGTACAAATGTTGTCTTTAATTATTTATTTTTCACAATTAAAATGTTTTTTGTTTGTTGTTATGTTTTGAATATTTATATCCAAACTATGTTTTTTATTATGGATTTTATCTGATTTTTTGGTTGAAAATTATTTTTAACTCAATTAGTGCACAAAATCTATGGAAATATAGGTTATTAATGAGGTTTTCAATAAGAAAATAACACTTCAAATCGATTAACATTTGGTCTATAAATAAAATAGTTTACAATCTATTAAAAGTAAAATCAAAACATTTTACAAGTTTTTCACAAACTTTTGATAACACTATAAATAGAAAAAATATTTTCATTTTGTTTTTTTTCTGTAAATACTTTACTGTATTCTCAATATTGGAATATTTTTTATAAAAAATTGATATTTAAATCATATTATATATTAAAGAGTATTTCATTCAAATGAATATATAATCCATTACTGAGATTGAGAGCACAGGTATGTGATTATTGGCAGAATATATTGGCATTTATTCTAATTTAAAGTCAAAGCTATAATAATAAAAATTAATGTAAGTGTAAATGAATATAAAATTTGAGTTAAAACTAAACTTAAAACAAAAATAATATAAAACCACAGCATTAAAGGGCGCCTAACGTTTAGCTATGGGTGCGGTTCGGCATATAATTTATATTGAAGTATAAGTTTGAGAATATCTAACACTTAATACGAAAATAAATTGATTTCATGTTTTAGTCATTTGTTTCACAATCCAATTCAAAGAGAGAGCACATTTATGTCTTAATTATCAGACCCTTTGTCTCCTATATTTTGTGTCTCGGATTCATTCCACTTATAATTGGGATTACATTTTATTATAAGAATATATCTTAACCTTCTATTGCATACCTGTGCTCAAGGATTCTCTCGCTCTCTCCTTCTCTTGCTCTCTCCCCCTTCTCTCGCTCTCTCTCCCCTTCTCTCTCTCTCTCTCCCCCTTCTCTCGCTCGCTCTCTCTCTCTCTCTCGCTCTCTCTCTCTCCTCTCTCTCTCTCTCTCTCTCTCTCTCTCTCTCTCTCTCTCTCTCTCTCTCTCTCGAAATTGTATGAAAATATCGAAATATTAATGTTTAACAAACAGTCGAACAATTAATTAATTAATTAATTAATAGTTTATTAATCAAACGTTTAATGTATAAGTGTTTGACAATTCATGACATAATGAACTGAATAATAAAATTATTGAATAATGAATGAAAACATCAAAATTGAAATGAAAGTCAGGTTTAAATATGAGTTAAATTAGCATAAAATTCACTTAATATTAGAGATTATTTGTTTTGTTATTTAAATAAAAATATCAAAACTTATGAAAGTTTTTATTTTGAAAACTATTTTTATTCCTTTATGTATTCATTTCAAATACAGGTATTAATAACTATAATATTATAGAGAAAAAACACCTTTTCCTTGATCTCTATCAACAACTGTAGCCTTATTTTACACTTAAGTTATTAGACGTTTTGATATGATATGAAAATTTCATTTAAAACAGTCTTTATATTCGACAACAGAAATGGTTTTGATCTGTCAGTGATTTTAATGGAGAAAGTATTTTGAAATATATTATAAATGATAACAATTTTCATTCAAACCACTATTAACTGAGAGAATGGTTTGCATTTCAAATGCAATTACATTTCATAAAAGAGTTTATGCTTTCAATAGTTAAGAGCTTTTCATATAAATCACAATTTATTTCGTTTAGAAAATTGGATGAAAAATAAAATATTTTTTCATTACTTAATGACAGAGAAAATGTTTGTATTTTTAATAGCAAAGCGAAAAATGATTTTAATTTGAGATAATTTGAATTTTTTGTAAAACTTTATAACGATTTGGAGAACAATTTGACAGATATTTTGAGTAATTATAAAATGCATCAAAAGTTAAATCATATCAAAAAACAGGGAATAATTCTCTGTTTTTCCCAAATATTTAACTTTCTAATGACTGAGTTGTGTTGAAGCTAACGGTGCTGACGATGATGTTGGCCATGGACTACATTTTGCACAGACGTTGAGGAACGAGTAGTGAAAGAAATTCAATTTCAATGCATTTTTTTCATATAATTTAGATTAAAATGAAAGCGAAAAATGAAAATAAATATCAAAAATATTTTTAATTATGAAAACGAAACTAAATTTTCAAATATAACAGACATTAAAAAAATGTTTGAATTTCTCATAAAATGTGACACTTATTGCGAAAACAGTTTTGAGATTACATTCATTGCAGTGTTTTATGAAGTCTTAAAAATCAAAAATTTTAATAATTTTAAACTTAAAACAAACTATTTTTTTATTAAAAGTTATTTTCTGTGATTTTATTTAAAATTTTACATAAAAAAAATAAATAATTTTCTTCACGTTTTTAGTTGTGAATTAAAGTTAAAAATATTTTTATTGAATATCACGAAAAATAATTAAATATAAGACTTGAAAATCAGTTCAATATTTTCTATGGAAATGAAGCCATAATTAGCATAAAAACTATTTTCTAAAATCACTTTTAATTAAATTGATTTATAAAACACCCTTGATCACTTGTGGAATTTCATTCAACATAATTGGATGCCATCCTAAAGGCATTGGTCGACGCCTAACAACGACCGATCAGTTGTTTTTTTGGACAATTATTCCTATAATAAAAAGTTCAATAATTTATTGTAAACTTAAATATTAATCAATATTAATTAATAAATCAATTATTCTATCATTAAATCGAATATATATTAGGATTTTTGTGTTAAAAATGAATAATTATTAACACATTTTTGGATATTTAAGACAAAATCCGCTTAAAATCCGTTAAGAAATGATTAAAATGAATACCAGTTTTACAGAAGAAAAATATTTTTAGTAAATTTATCGTAAATTACATTAAATTTTAAACATTTATCAAATAATTAATGAAATATTTCATCGATAGTAAAGTGAATATGAATTTTGTTTAACAATTATTCGTGAAATCTGTGTAAAAATCAATTATTTGTTGAGAAAAATGTAATTATTATTTGAAAGTTAATAATAAATTTCAAATAAAATGATTGAATATATGGATAACAATCGAGTAATATATTTATATAACGCCTTAAAAACCAAATTTCATTAACAATTGAATTAAAATATAGAAAATTAATGTAAAGTAAAAGTTAACAAAAATGAAATTTATGGTAAATTTGAATTTATTGCTCACGAAATGCATTCATATTTCGGTTATTAAGTAATTAATGAATCCTTTAAATCAATAATAAAAATATTTATTTAAATAATTATATTTTTTGCCAAAGTTTTCAAACACTGTATAACAAAACAATTTATTTTTTTATTACTTAAATATTAATTAAATTTTCAAAGTTTTATAAATTATTATTTTGTTTGAAATAAATATAATTTTTATTGTTTGATATATTTATAATTTATTAACAATTTTAACGATAATTAATATATTTTCTAATTTTATATTAAACTAATATTTTATAAATTAATTCTCATTTTATTCTAAACTATTTTTTGTGCACTTTTTATATAATATATTAATATTTAATGATTAAAAATGTGTTAAATTTTTGTTATTCAGTGAAGTCTTTTATCAAATTAGAAATCGTTTTGTCATAAATGGCCTCAAATTATTGATATATAAAAGCAATGAAACGAAAAGTAAATTTAAATGTTATTTAACTTTAAAACTAATCTTAAAATAAAAAATAAAAATAAAGTATTCGACAAAAATCGACCAAAATATGAGTTAATGATAACGAAAAAAATAAATAAAACAAACAATAATTACAACTTTTAATACAAAATATCATTATATCTAAGGAAAGGGTGACAGAAAATTGGGTTCGTTTTCAATACATAACTAAAAGATGACTAATTCTTATGTATTTTTTGTTTGTTTTTGAACTAATTATTGGTTTAATTTTCAATAAAAAAATGAAGAAATTTTTTTGTTTAATTGAGATAATAATCAGTTTTCAATTCACTTGTGATGACTGACCTCTTTTTGACACAAACTTTCTTTGAATTCTTGGACTCACTTATAATCAAATTTTGTTCACTCATTGATCCGGATATTTGTTATCAATATGAGTGCAATAATTTATGTGGTTTTCAATCATATATACATTTATCGCTCATTTGAATAAAAACAAAAACCTTTGATTTATTGAACTTTTATTTTTGCTTTAAAACAAAATTAAAATATTTTTTGATTTGAAAACTTAAAACTCATATAAAAGTTCTTTTGATTAAAATTCAATTTTAAATATTATTTATTATTTCAATCTTTAAATTGATTTATTTGTATTAAAATTCGTTTAATTCATTCAAAATAATCCCTATTTAGTGGCATTTATTTAATATAAGGGGTATTGAAATATAATATATTGATTTACCCCTTTTATTGGTCTATAATATCACTAATGGTTTGAAATTTTTATTTAAACAATAGTTAATTAATATAAAAATTATTTATTTAACTAAAAAACTAATTATATTCTTATGTTTCAGTCATTTCATTGACATCAGGCGATAGTATGAGAGCGGAGTCGAGTATAGCCCGACCCCAGACCTCATTCTTGTGTCCAAAACAATTTGGTTATTATGAAGACAAAACTGATTGCAAAAACTATTTCGTCTGTTCTTTTGGACTCCCTTTGCATAAGACATGTCAGACAGGACTCCATTTCTCTCTACCACTGCAGACGTGTGACTGGCCATCGAATGTGTTATGTGACCCAAGTGGCACAGGTAGGTCATGGCTGTGCCATTAATACAGTAGTTTAGCACTCATTAGCTCCACATAAATAAGAAATAGTTTTCACTTTAAATGAGTTTACGTTTAGTTTTGAAAAGTATTTGTCATAAAAAAAGCCAATCAATTGATGGCAATAAAAGGGATCAAATTATTGCCAAAAACTATAAAATGGTTTAATTGTATATAAATGCGATTAGAATCCAAATGACCCGGTATTTCATGGCTTTGCAAATGATTTTGTATTGAAAATGAAAATCAAATTTTAGATAAAAATAATTCAAAAACTTTTATAATGTTTTGATATATGAATTAAATATTATTTAAGTTTTAAATTAAATTCATATTTATTTTGTTCTCATTCTTAATGACAGGAAATTCAAGACATTATTTAATGATATTTAACATTAGTTTTCATAATAAATCATATTTAAAGCCAAAGGTATTCTTGAAAAACATATTTTGTGTTAAAGTTTACAAATAATTTATAAACTTTTGAACATTTATTTAATAATAAAATGGATTTGTTTTTAATTTTTAATTCAAAACTCATTTAAGGCTTAAAATGATATATATTTGCAAAAGAATTTCAAAAGAAAAAAATTACAATTTTCTTGCATTGCAATCAAATTCATTTAATTGTTATATAAATATAAAACAATTTTTTAATGAGAAATAAATGTTTTATTTATAAAAATTGTTTAACAGTTTAGAAATCATTGTCTCAAAAGCAAAGAAGACTTTATTTTAATCACATTTCATCCAAAGGATTAGTTTTTGAAATATAAATAAAACTATTTTGAGAAATGAATAAAAAGTTTTTTTTATCAAAAAACAAAAGGATTTCATTAATGGTTAAAATGTTCTCTGAATTGAATGATAAAAAAAGAAAATGTTATATAATTTTTGAAACATTATATGCATTAATAAAGACGGCATTCGTTTGCAATGATTAGAAATGACAGTCAAAATGATATGAATTAAAACAAAAACATTGTATGAATACAAACACTGGAATTAAAATCAATGTCAATGTGTTTAAGAAAATGGTTTCAAAACTGTTTCATCCGTTCAAATGGTCGACAAAAATATGAAAACTTTTTTTGTTCGGAATTTTTGTTTTGTAAAAAAATTGAACCATTTTTAAGGTCAACAAAACTGTAGTTAATATTGAGTTAAGTCTAATATGTAATAATAACTCAATAATGGCTTAGATATTAAATATGACTTCAATTAAGAGATTATTTAATTGTTTGACACAGTTTTGGTCACAAATACACTCTCGATATAACGGCTCATATATTCAGCAACAATTAGACCTATCTTCAAAAATATCAATGCAAGTCATTGTCATTTCGTTGACCAATAAAATTAACAACAATTATAGTAATGAAAAACCTTTTGTTAAACATTTTTATCCCATTATATGATTGTCATACCTGTCATACCTGTCAGTACAGGTGCTGATAGTGTGCTCAAAAGTATCTCATATTTAATTATGTGTGAAATGAAAGCTCTGTATTGAATGTGAGATGAGTTTAAATTTTTTTCAATTATTCACTTTTAATTAGGTTTTGATTGTTATGAATGTTATCATAAAATACTATAAATAATAGAAATTAAATTAAATTAAAATTTGTTATCAATTTGTATAAATGTTTTTAATGGAATGAATTGTTTTATGTATTAATTGTTTCATAATATTTGAAATTTATTTTCAGTTTTCAAAACATAGTTTAAGGTTAAAAAGATTGTAATTTAAAATCCAGACAAAAGTACCCCTTATATTAAAACTATGAATTTTAGTCAACATTTACTACAAGAGAATTGAATGTCTTTTAATAACTTTATTTCAATTTTTATTATTAAATATCGTTTTCATTAAAAATAATTTGATTAATATTTTTTGGTTTTTATTTTTGCTTTAGTTTTTCAATAAATTAATTGACATTAGTTTTGCTAAAATTAATTTAGATTTTATTAAATAAGTCATTGAATGAAAACAAAGAAAATATTATTAATAATCTCAAAAAATATTTATAGATTTTGATTAAAAAATGAATTCATAATGAATTCAATGAACGAATAAAAAATAAATTGAATTTTACTTAAGATTTACTCAAATAATTTTTTTGTCGATATTTATAACAAGAAATTGACCGAAGATTTGAAACATAATTAGAAATTGTGTTTACTTTTTGTGAACTGATATAACAAAAGATAATTATCTGTATTGACATTAATCTTATAAAACTTCAATCGATTTAATATAATATTAATTGAACTCAAAATCAATAAAAATTCAAACGTTTTGTTCAATAATTAGATTTTTATGTATTTTTATACAAATTTTTAGCCAAAAGGTATAAATATCTTTAAATCAATCCAAGGATATCTTGAATTTCTATCAATTTATCATTTATTTCATAACCCATTCAAAGATAATAATGAAATTCAGACAAAAATATTTCAAGTTTTCTATAATTGAATTTTGTTTTACTTTTAGTTTTAATGAAAAAATGTTTTGAAAAGAAAAGGTTAACGTAAAGTAATTTCACCAAAATTTGCTTCTATACTAGTATTTACCCCCTGTGAACCTAAGGAATGAGCATGATCAATTAAAATAGCTATCGATTGGTTAATACAAAAACAGACTATTAATCACATCTCAGTCCAGACAGAGACAGACAGACACAAATCCAATGATAAAATAGCTATTATTTTATGATTTTATTCAACCACAAAATAAAGGGTTATTTTTATGTCCCTTATATTCAGGTTCTAAAAGACATCGAAAGACAAACTCTGGCTATAGTTTAGTGGACGCCTCAGACGATAAGGAGAGACAAATAAAATCAAATAACAATACGATTGAAAGCAAAGCAATGATTACTTCAACTGAGATTCAAAACAATAGAAACACAAGACTTGATCAACGGTTGCCGATATCAACCGTCGGTCGAACTGATCCGATGGTCGACTCACAAGACTATACTATATCCAACTCTGACTACACTATCGGTGCTCCCAATCCCGCGGCCAGTGGTGTTAAGCCATACTATAATATCGAGAATTTCAACAAAACTGACTCAAGAAATAACTATAATTTAGACCAAATCTATCGGCCCTTTGTCTCGACGGCATCGCCGGCGCGAACTGTCGATGGCTTTGCCGTACCTCTCAATCCAACCCTACCGTCCACTAGTTATGTTCGGCCAACTGTCGCACCACAAACACAGGCGAATCCGTCTTTCAATTACGATAACAACAAATCGGAGAAAAGGGATGAGTCTATAGATGTGATCTCTGGACGAATGGATACGAACCCCAATTACTATCGCTATGAAGACAACAGTCCTTCAAATAATGGCAAAAATCAAAACAATTATGAATTGTCTCCTATTATAAGGCCATTGAATGTCGACAACAATAGGAATTCATATATAAATAGTGTTAACACTAATAGATCACAATATTATAATCCGACACAATTTTATCATCAAATCTATGCCAAAGGTTTGCAAACAATTCATTAAAAGAGTTATTATTAAAATTAATTACTTTTCATCAGAACCGTCACAATCACTGCCGACCACTACTACCACCACTACCACAACGCCAACACCCAGGAGACAGGACGTGGACAACCCGTCTCGTGGACCAGTTGTGAGGTCGCACTTGCAATATGTCAGCCCTAAGAGCACATACCAGACTATGAACCCCAATAACAGCAATGAAGACGTCTATGTCTTCGTTAAACCCCTTAAAGACAACGACAAACTCATTGAACGTCTGACAAGACTTCGATCGCCACCAACACTGTCTGAGAACCCATACAATACCCTGAGAGCGATGTCTCCTGTGGTTCGGGTCATACGGAAACAGAAACCAAAGTCATCTGAAATGACTTCCGATGCCATGACTACCACCAGTACTACAGAAGCGCCGGTTAGGTATCAAAGGCAACGACCAAATAGAGGCCCAAGAATTATAGACAACAATAATATTAATTATTATATTTATGACAATAAGACTCAATCAGACGTTCCTCTGAGACCTAACGTCACGAACAGACAGAATAGTTTTGATTCAAATGAAGACAATTATAATAAGTATCGAAACCGACAGTTAATACCAGAGAACCCATACATTGAGAGGACAGTAGGGGTCAGACCATCCAATCAAAGAGGAGTTGAATTTAGACAAACGCATAGAGAGTCGGACAGAACGGGCACAGAGACCATGAGACCAATGAATCTCAGACCTGATCCCAAACCCATTGCATATCAGCCTGAGATCAGAGTCGAGTCGAAGCCATTGACTCGAAGTCAAAGTCAGTCCAATGTTATCCCGAAAGTCAATGCATACAAACCCGAAATCATACCTCCCTATGAACTGGACGTTAAGGATCAGTCCGAAGAAGAGCCGCCGATAATCATTCCCTTCAATGCCAACGACAAGAGCAGGGATTCGGTTGTTATCAGTCCTCAAGAGCTTCGACAGAGACAGCGCCAGTATATGGACTTCTTAGGGGTCGCCAATTCGCCCAAAATCAATCCAAACGGCATTCGAATCGTTGAATTACCTCCCGTTCCCTCGACCACAAGTCGACCGTCCCTTAGGATCTGGAATAGCAATAATGTCAACAATAACTATAGACAACAAGTGGCCAAAAATGATACCATTCCTCATGTTTTACGGTTTAGAGCCGAAGACGCTGTTGAGAGACCGACACATCGACCAGACATCAGATCCAATGCCGGCCAGACATCAAATCCATTATCGTTCAGATCGACGAGAATTACTACAACCGAAGCGCCGCCGAAACCGACATCACAACCATTTCCTGTTAGATCATTACATCCACAGTCCATACCATTACCACCTGTGAGACAACCAACCCTTCAATCATTATCACTAAGAGGTATTCCAACGACTACTCCACGACCACAACAGCCCTCAAATAGGTTTCAGAATCTGAATAGAATAAATGTTGTCACCGAAACACCTGTTCCTCAACAAAACAATCAAAGATTTCGTTCATATCAGCCATTGATTACATTAGAAGAAGAGCCGGAAGAGAGAGCGCCGTCGGCTCGAAGTGTGGACATCAATACGAACTTAAATCAAATAATTTCGGATAATTTGCCTCAAATTGAGACAAATATCCGAAATATCAATGATTTTCGTCGAAATTATTCGGATTTGAAACCAATTAATAACTATAGAGAAAATTATGACTCAATCCCTTTGACGGCGAGGAATGAGATCTTCAGCCATACCACTCCAAAGCCTGTTCACACCACCCCTTACACGAAAGCCACCAGAAATACCTTCAATAGGTATTACACGAATATCCAGAAGCCCTTCACAACCACTACCATAAGCACGACTTCTACAACGCCAGCGCCCACTACACCTCCCAGTGCTCCCTATTATGATTACTATTACGAAGACATAACGGACAGCAAGAATAGTGTAACCCTTCCGACGACTCGAAGAACAGATCCGACAACCACTCAAACGAGGGTTGGCATCAGATATAGGATTTCGACGACACCCAAACCTATTGAATACGAGTACGAATACGAAGACTATAACAGCGCTAACTATACCGATAGGAACGTGTATACCACCCGTCCCACCACTACTACAACTGTCCGTCCAGTGATCACGCGGTGAGAAATAATACAATATTTAACACAGGATTCAATTGAATGTGTATTTGTTTATCGAACAGACCATCGCTTTATGGCATCGACCGAAAGCCCAGACCAACCAATAGGAGGCTTGTCATCAAAGACAGCGCTAAAGAGCCTCCAAAACCTGCGTCCAGACCTAAGCCCATACACCCGACGCCAAGACCGATGTCCTCCGCAGACAAGTGTGATGCAAAGAAGTGCAAACTTCCCGACTGTCGGTGCGGCGGGTCTGACATACCGGGGAAACTGTCGGCCAAAGACATACCACAAATAGTTTTGATCACTTTTGACGACGCCGTCAATGATCTCAATTGGGAAATATATGACGAGATATTCGAGGGAAGGCATAACCCAAACGGCTGTCCTATTAGAGGCACGTTCTATGTGTCACACGAATGGACAGATTACGGTCAGGTGCAGACACTCCACTCCAGGGGCCATGAGATCGCTTCCCACGGAATTACGTAAATAATAGTTTGAAATATTTTTGAATTAAAAATAATTTTTTGTTTTTTTTAATGAAATTTAGTCACAGTTTTGGCGAAAAATTCTCGAAACAGGAATGGGTTAAAGAAGTTGAGGGACAGCGAGAAATACTCCATTTATACGCAGGCATTCCATTAGAGGATATTCGAGGAATGAGAGCACCTTTCCTTCAGACGGGAGGCAACAGAATGTATGAAATGCTCTTTGAAACCAACTTCACATACGATTCATCCCTTCCTGTATTTGAAAATTCGCCCCCTTTCTGGCCCTACACTTTTGACTATGCGCTCAACCATGAGTGTATGATTCCTCCCTGTCCTACGAAATCATTCCCAGGTATGAAATGAATGTTTAATCGTTTGAATCCAAAACATGTGTTCAATATATGCAGGCGTTTGGGAGATGGGAATGATTATGTGGCAGGACCTCAGAGGGGGCCGGTGCTCGATGGGCGACGCCTGCACAAACCCCACCGATGACAACGGAGTCTACGATATGTTACTCAAGAACTTTAACCGTCACTATAAGTCCAATAGAGCGCCGTTCAATCTGTTCTACCACTCGGCCTGGTTTAACACACCTCACCATAAGAAGGCGTTCCACAAATTCATAGATGAGATCATACAAAGAGATGACGTGTATTTCCTAACCAATTGGCAGACCATTCAATGGATGCGAAACCCGACGACTTTGGATCAGTTGCACAACTTTGAGCCCTTCCAGTGCTCTACTAAGCCATCGGACAGTCCATGCAATCACCCGACTATCTGTAATGTCAACTCAAAGCACGGCTCGCGAACATTGCGCACATGTCAGACCTGTCCCTCAACATATCCCTGGGTGGGAAAGACAGGATTTTCACAATCAAAATATGGATAAATTGTTTGAAACTGAAATCAAAGCCTATTTTAAGACTCGATTTGCGATCAGTCGTTCAATGACTGAATTTTTGCGTTGATTTAGAGCTTAATTGTATATGAATTGTGATTCAAATGAACAGAATCACAGAATCTCTCATTCAGTCCATATTTTAGAAAGATTTCAGTTTTGAAAAACCCTTCAAAATGTGTGTAATTTTCAGAAGTGATAATTATTTTAATTATTTATAAATAATTTTCTAATTATTTGTCAAATATTTATGAACTCATTCTTACTGTCTTTAAGTACTAAATAATAAGTTTAAAATTGATAAAAATTAGTGAAATATTCAAACAATTCTTTGTTAATTGATTTGCAATAATAGAAAAAATATTTAAATTCTTATATAAGAAATCATTTCAAAAACTTTCAAAATATTGAAAATTGTTTGAAAGTTTTGTTTTATGTTTTGGCCATAAATTGTTTAATTGAATATTCACTCGATTTTAATACAAAAGATTGACTTTCGATACTTTAGACGAGATTTTCATTTATAATTAAATTTTCATTTCTAGTCATATATTGATTAAATGAATTGATTTAATATTAAATAATTAAAATTCATTTTTTATCACATGTTTAAAAATCCTTTAATTTTTCGTTTTTAAAACTAATTTTCAAAATTAAGTTATAATAAAGTCATTGACTTTTATTTAAAATTTTTGAGAATTGTTTTGAAATATTAAAAATATAATAAAATATTTTTATAAATTCAATCATTTTTTATATAAAAATCATATCATTTTTGTATGAATTGTTTTATTAAATTTCATGAAATAAATAATTTGCAAACAATTTAACAATTTATTTAAATTTAATTCTAAAACACAGGGAGGAAAAGGAGGCATACATTTCAATATGAATTTATTTGAAAAGCAATGAATTTTTCAGGAATTCAACAGAAAATCTTTGCAATACTTTTACAAATCTCGTGATTTCAAGAGAAAAATACTTTAAGAATAAAAACAATTATTGAATTTGTTTTATATTCATTGCGTTTAAGTAATTGAAAACAATTTTTATATTTAAAAAAATATTTTTAAAAATAGATATAATTTTATAATAAATTATTTAAATGTTTTGAATATTAAGATTATTATTGAATTAAAAACAATTAAAACATTTAATAAAATATTTGTTATTTTGTTATTATTTTGTATTTAATAATAATTTGTTATTTTTTTCATAATTTTTATATCAATTGAAAAACAATTATTTTTTGATTGAAAACAAAATTAATGTAATTATAGTTATCAGTGATTAGTGAGAAGTGGTCATCGTTAAGGGGTAAGAAATAAGAGGTATTTTGAAGATTAAACGATTTTATAATGAATTTTATGGTTTTAAGTAATTTCTTATATCAGGCATTGATTTGGTTTTTGTCATTTTCTTCAATTTGTTCCCATTTTTCTTCAAATGAACATTCATTTGA
>JAQIXR010000349.1:0-31497 GCA_034700825.1 Quadroppia sp. Gr-Ori-00064 | reverse complement strand
TCTCTCTCTCTCTCTCTCTCTCTCTCTCTCTCTCTCTCTCTCTAATTTAATTAGTATTCCTTAATAATAAATAAACGAATAAATGAAAACTGATTGAAAGCAAAGCCAATACTTAATCCCTATGTTTTCAACGCAATAATCACTAATATTAACGGATAATTCTATTACTTATACTACATATCACTCATAGAATATATTATTTATATATCTTAAAGAATATTCTCTTTCAAAAGAATTCATATTTCAAGAGTCGAGTGAATAACTTATTTTATAAATAAGAAAAAACATATTCTTTAAGAAAAATTCAATACATTTTTCAAAGACATAGTTTACATAATTTTCATAACACATGTGTTGTTGACTTAAAAATATATAATTCTTATAAACTTTGGTTCAAAAAAAACCTTTTTTATTCACAACTGATTTAATAGCAGAACAAAAAGTGATATATTTTTTGAATAATATATGAAAAATTTGTAATAACTCTTTCATTGGATATAACTTTATTAATATTAATACATATTATTTTTGTCAAAAATATATTTTAATATATTTTAATAAACAAACTTTCGTTACATAAAACTTATAATACAATAGAAAAACATTTTTTGTATATTTCAGTCATATATACAATTTATTTATATTTTATGTCATTATTTTCGCTTTACTTCTCGTGTGGTTATTATAGTGAATACGAATCTTATAATAAATAATAAATTAAGAATAAATGCGAAAACATATGACTTGTTATGAGAAGTGAAACCAAAAATATAATATAAATTATTAATTAATTTGAGACAAAAAATGCATTTTTGATCAAAACTGTGACTAAATTCAGACAATAGAAGAATGTGTGAGGAAAGGGAGACCACAGGGCAAAGCATATGTTCTCTGTTCTCTATTCTCTGTTATGTCGTGTTTTGTGTATGTATTAAACATTGACAGAACTGTCGTCTCAAACGGCCATCTCTTTTGAGTATAGATTGTGTTCGATATAAACGGGAATTTGTTTGTAATTATTCGCTATAAGGGAAGGCACTTGAGATGCTTGATCTTGGTGTGAGCTTTTGGCTACCGGTGCCACCGGAATCGGTATCTTTTGAGCTCTTTTAAGACTATTCTGACCGTTGTGGCCGACATTGTTGGCCATGGAATACGTCTTGTACTGGTAGTAGATGTTGTCCATGTGGTCGGCGCTATCGGACCGGCCAATCATATTACTGATGGGCGACGGAATGGATCGCGATATAGTCGACGCCTCCATCTTATTCGATAGCATAAAACTCTCGTCCCTTTTCGATGGCTGTCCACACAATAGGGAAATACAAAAAAAATACAAATATATTATTCCATAAGAAATGTATAGAAATTTGTGTTTTTGTTTATCATAATAGGAATGGCTATAAATGGTTGTGAATATATGGCCATCACTTGTAATATATTTATTGCTATGGGCTAACAATATATGGTTAATGCGTTGGACAACTGATCCATCGGTGCGTAAGAATAGTTGTATTCACAGAAAAAAATATAAAAAATTGTATTACTTTGTGTTCATCTAATCCATTGCTATCATAAACAGACATCTCTTATATCGCATATAAAACATAAACACAAATCAATATTCACTGTAATATAAAACTGTTTCAATTGTTTGCGATTGTATTAACTCATGAATTGATTCAACTTTTTAGACATGAATTACATTAAATGAATTCTTTGCTCAGAATTGAGTCTAAAAAAGGATAAGTCGTTATAATTATGTATAATCAAAGGCACTAAAAGTTTGTGAATTCAATAGTAATTCACTTATGAAAACAAAAGCCTTTTCATTAATAAAGTTTTTGTCAATAATTTTTTGGGCATTCAATACAAAACATATCGATTTTTAGTCACTATTTCTAATCATAAACATATGGTCTGAGAAATGATTGAATCGATATTTTTTTTGCTCTTTCGGATCAATAGGTCTTTGGATGTAATCATCAGAAGGACTAAAATCAAAACAATTTCATAAATAGACAACAATTTGTGAGGAATTTATTCACAAAATTTGCATTAATTTATAAAAATGTTTATTAGAGACAGAACTCACAGAGTCTTCACTTTTAGATGATTTTTGATTATTATTTTGAGCAATGTTTCGATTTTTGTCCAATTGATAGTAAACTCCGGCGAAGATCAGCATATTTAGCACTAGTAATGAACACCCGATGCCTATTGTAACAGACAGTGCGGTCGAGTAGTTCTCGTTTTGGACATTCATTCCACCATTGGTTGTGTTATTGATATTTTTTGCTGGAAATGCCGTCGGATTATTGATATCAGTGATGGAAGTGGTGCTCATTTCGACCACTTCTGTGGTTATGATCGTCGACACGTGATGTACGCGCTCTGTCGTGGCGCTGATCACTATATTCTGGGACATTGTTGGCAAAGGGGCCAAAAATTTGAACGCAATTTGTCTTACAATACCATCATATGTGGACATGTCTTCGTGATCTGTTAGCAAATGGTGGCGCAAATATACCTGTTCTTCGCCGGGATTGTGAAGACGTGGTATCAAATTGAGCCAAAATGACAACCTATGGCTGTGGTAATGATCCTTCACTTTGGACTTAAGTCCTGAATAAATATCAAAAGTTTTCAGAGTTTTTATTACAATAAAATAAATGTCAAAAAATACTAATTATTTAAAAGATATTTTAATAAAAGTGTTTTTGTATTAAAAAGTTTTTCAAAAATCAATTCAAATGTAATTTAGAATTCAATTACCGATTACTAAATACTTTCGTTGGATTGGGTCAAAAGTAGGCCAAAAGACAGAGTCGTAATCATTTTGATAGTTTACAACATCGGATACATCGACAAATCGATCGGTGCTCAGCGATGATGAGTCGGAACTGTGGGGCCAAGTGTTGGGATCACTGCAGGGAAGGCATCACACAATTGAATGGGTTTTTCTCTTATATTCAATAATGATTTGAAACAAAATCAAAAAAAAAACGAAAAACAATTGACAGAGAGATAGAGATTAGAGAAAAGAATACAATATTTGATAATAAAAAGATAATTGATTTAAATGCCAGTCGTCTCCACAGGCGCTGCCAATACAATGACATCCAATGACTAAAGTCACTGATGGCTAACAACTAAATAATCCAAAGGTTTTCATACAATATGTTTAGAATTTGTATGTTTTTTCATTACATCTGCTATTCATGAAAATTCAATTTCTAAGACAATATCAATTCCTTGGAGGCGGCGAAGAATGTGAATCATTCTGTACTTAAGACAACTATTTTTATAACAAACAACGAGTTTAATAGAGTTAGACATTGAGTGCAAACACAGCGAAGTCTATGCAATGTTAACCTGAATTAAGATCTAAGAGATTGTGATTTAATTTTAATTAATGGACAAAAAAATATATTAAAGTAAAAAGGAATCAATTATTCATTATTTATGTATAATATTATATGAGATTCTCATCAATATCTCAACGAATGCTTTGAATAAACTATATTATTGATAGACATTATTGCTATCGGAAAAAGTGTTGAGATTTTCAACATTTATATTAAATACAAATATTTTTTAAAGAAAATAACTCAAAGAAAAAGTCAAACTTTTATTAAATTAAGTAAAAACAGTAAGTCTTGAAGGCATTGATTGTGAATGTGTACGGAATGGCATGGAATGGTATGTGTTTATGGAGTGCAATGAAAAGTCAGTTGAAAAGAGTGTTTGATTTTACCCGAATTTAACGAAATTAATCCAATAAGTCATTAGCGCTTCCGAGAGGTTGGCTTCGACTCGGGTATAGTTAGTGGCGAAATGTGTCATTGATTTGGCCAATAAGTGATAGGAAAGGGGGGCCCCAAACATATAGGCCAACTCTTCGCTATGAGAGCAGCTCTGTCTCACATTCAGCTTATTTGTAACACTTTCTTCACTCTGAAAATCAATTCAATGATTGTATATAATATCGATATTAATAAAGATATGATATATTTCTTCAAAATAAAGTCCGGTTTTATATTTCAAATGCAATTTCACTCAACACTAACACTAAGACTCTATGTATTGTATATACGAAAAACACTTCAAATAATAATAGTGTTTGAAAACGAGAGCCAAAAAAAACTTGAGTAAAAATATAGTTATAAAAATATATACAGTATTTATATAGCAATAATCAATGCTATTCTCGAGTATCAAAACTGATCTCAAATTGATTTTTCAAAAGCGTTTGTCAATTGTTTTCTCCGACAATCATATTATACTTCACTAAAAAATTTTCAATTCTTTTCAAATTCATTTAAAGTTTTTTTTTCTCTCCAATATATTCCTCTTAACCACACATTTCATTGATTTCATTCACAATGATATTTGGAATTTAATGTGTGTTGAGATTCAGTTTCAAGCCCTCTGTCCATCAGTAACTGGAGTTCAGGGGCTACTGATATGTGAGTAGGTGTTGGGAATGGGTTGTATAAGAAGTGACACCAAATATAGTGCTTTTAATACCTGATGCATAAATACATAGAAAAATGTTTTGCTGGCCATTGGCTGTTGTTCGGACAGCCCCGATAGGGACGGGTATTGGTCTGAATGGACATCACCCGTTTGTATGAGCGGAGACACCACTAATGAATCGCTTAACATATCGGTCATCGACTCAAGAATGTCAAGCGGCTGTTCCACAGGACGGGACCAATCGGTGTATTCGTTGATCAAAGTTAGAAATATTGACTGAAATTATTAATAATAAAAAGAAATTGAATTTTATTTTATATAATATAAAAAATTCGATTTTTATTCAAACAAAAATATTCTGTAATTCTTAAAAATTCTTGAGATTATGATAATAACAAAAAAATATTCGTTTCTAACATTTGTTATAAAACAATACATTTGAGGCTTATATTCATTTATTTCTTCAAAACAATGTTTAAAAGAATAAAAATTCATTTATTCAATAATTCAAAACTAAAGACAGTTTTTCGTTTTTGATATATTGAATGCATTTATTATTTTTTAATGAATTGTTTTAGTTTAACAAAAATTATATAAAATTTTTGTTTTCGTTTTGAAATTAATTTAAAATATCAAAAAGTAATAAAAATAAATAAAATGCAAATTATAATCATTTTTCAATTTTAATGATTTTTAAAAATTCATTTATAATTAAAAACTTGAAAAAAGAGAAATTTGATATATTTTTGTGAATTTGTTTAAACTTTAAAAATATAATTTGTTTTTTGAAATATTTTTTACAAAAGTGAAGTTCAGTCAAGAGAATGACTGTTATATTCAAGTCTTTATTCATCGAATGTTTTAGTGATATTTATATCCAATTTATTACCTGTTGATGAAAATCAAAGAGATTTCTGACGAGAGTCCGTAATATCCTATCCCTTCGCGAGCCATCGATTCCCATCTTTTCTTCATTAGCGGCGAAAAAACAGGGGCTCTCCAGACGACTCACACCATATAATAAATCGTATTGAGTGCCCAAATTCAGGTGCATTTTATTGAGCTTTTGGTTAGCGCTTGGCTTTTGATATCTTCTCGGATCAGAAGGCACTACAATTGAGTCTATTATTGGCCCAAAAGCTGTCAAATGGTCAGGTATTTTCAGGTCTACATTCAGTATGTCTTCGACTTTCCTTTTGCGGAGGCAATCGATTATGGATTCCTATGAGAAATGCCATTTAATGCCATAATAAATAAAAATATATTTTTTCATTTTTTTTTTCTCTATTAATGATTTGCTCAACAAATACTAATGTTAAGTAAGACTCACATGAATTGGACAGTTGAGTACTTGAGCTAATTGTTTGGCATATATATCTGTATCCCTGGCTATAGCCCAGGGACTAAGTGCTGAGCCACTCATAAGTATCACTCGTTTAAATAGCCCTTAAAAACAATATGAAATGAGAGACGAGAAAAAAATTAGTCAAAAAAGTATTTTTAATGATTTTTCATAAAATTATGAAAATATAGATTTTTTGATTCATTTTTATGAATATTAATAATTTTGAAATATTTTTATTCACTTTTCGTAAACATTTATTTACATTAAATGTAAATAAAATCAAGAATTGATTTATTGTTTTATAAAAATGATTAATAATTTTTGAAAATAATATTCACTTTATATATGCTTTTGAAAGTATTTTTAATATTTAAACAATGATTTCGTTTTTGAAAAATATGAAAAATTATTACATTTTATGAACAAAATTCATGAATATTTTAAATATTTTTGTTTTTTGAAAATATATACAATATTTTCATGCGTTTTGTTCTCGAAAATTAAGTAAAAAATACTTTATATATATATATAGATTTGAGTAAAAATAATCTTATATTTTATTAATGATAAACTTTTTTGTTGAATTCAATTTTGAAAATTGAAAACCTTTTATACATTCAATAAATTACTGAATCGACGAATAGATTATAAAAGTTAAGGAAAATTAAATGAAATGCAAAAAATCTTTGAAATACATGAATGAATTCAGATTTCGATGCGAAAAGTGATCACAAAGTTTTATCCACTCATAAAAAATGAAAGATTTATTCAATTAATTTATGTTTAAATATTATATAAAACGAAAACATTTTATTGAATTGAATTTTTTTTATCCACAAATCAATAGTTTATTTATAAAATGCTTTTAAAAATAAAATTTGAATTATTTATTGCACTGAAAATGTACGCAAAAATGGCATACCTCTAGCCATGGGTGATATCATGAGCAGGTGCGCACAGGCAGCTCCATACCCATAGCCAATAATGGTTACATTGTCTTCTTGTCCGCCAAACTCTCCAATATTCTCTTGAATCCAGTGAAGAGCCGCCACCTGATCCATGAGCCCATAATTACCTCTAACGACCCCATCGACGAGCACCGGCAGGAACCCTATTCAACAGTAATAGACATTTAATGATTAAATACTTTTTTATTTGATTTATACGAAAAACTATTTTTAAAACATTGTGAAAACAGTCGCTCATTCTTATGATAATAATTGTTTGCAATTATTTTAATGTCTCTAAAAATTTTGTGCAAAAATTCTTTGTATTTAATCAATAAACAGAAAAAGAATTGTTTTGTCGTTTCGACACATTTAACACAATAATAATTGGATGGAATCTTCTTATAGTCAACTCTTGCATGTGATCTGAAAATCAAACAAAAACTAATACAATATATTCGCTATCTTTGTCTATAACTGATATCATAACAGAATATTCTGACACATAATCTTATACACAAATAGCGAAACACAGCCAAAGAGTAGCAATAATTCTATGCAATCATTAATATTAATGTTTTGTCCAAATTATTAATAGTTATGAAGAATATGTGTCAAAACAAAAACAATTTGTTGAGCACTGGAATGGTGTGTGCAGTGAAAAATCCGATGGTTAGCCCAATCCCTATCTTATGACATATTATTATTATTAGCGATAAATAGCCAGAAGTGAGTCCAGTCCACCACTCCATATCTGGGGTTGACATTAGTGTCCAATAGATTAATGTCGTTATAAATATTATTTGGTATTGCATTCGGACTCACTCTCAACACATTTGCCAATTGAAAAGTGGCGTCAAATTTCTCAATCAAATACTGTATTAAAACATTTGTCATTATATCAAACAATGAGTTTTTAAAGTTCAGTAATTTTTTTGCGATTCTGTCCACTAATTGAATGAATGGTCCATTTATTGAACACAATCTTCAGAGCATTCAAGACATAAGTGTATATCAAAAATGAAGTCAAATCAATGGTTACGTCACATAAGTGTGCACTCCATGTGAGAGAGATATAATATTTTTCGGACCAACACTTATATCTATCTGTTCAGAGATGGTCTAATTTGTAATTTTTGGATCAATTGAGCGCTGGTTTCGAGTCCTTTGGAAAAATTGATTTCATATCTTATATAACTATTTGGTCGTTATATGAAATATTGTGATAATATATACCCTTTTCATCAAATATTTTATCATTAATAACGTGTATTAGCTTTAAATCAAATATAATACAATTTTTTCATTACTTATCGTCGGATTTGGTGTTGAATTAAAATCAAGACACGAATTATTGACTCATTTTATGTGATATAAAAATGAAATTATTTAATAAAACCATTTTTTTAGATTAAATAAAAACAATTCTTTACTCTATTTATAGATTGAATTTTAAAATTATTATTTTATTTTATAATAACTTTTTATAATTTATATATTTTTAAATATAAATCCAATGTTTCGTATTATTCAAAGAAATTATAATTTCTTGAATTCATTCCTATTTTTTTTCTTTTGCAAAGTGTGTAACGAATTGAATCGTTTGCTTAACAGATGTTTTCTGTCATTTATTTTGACATAAATTCATGATATTTGAAGAAAAAGAATAAATGTTAGAAATAAAGGAAAGGAAAAAATACTCTACTCTTTACTATCGGTCCTTCACTTCAGATTCGGTTTAAATGTGAGCTCAAAAAAATAGATTGAATTCAATAGTAAATTATAGTCTAAAACCAAAGACCGACAGAGAGTTTGCTGTGAAAACGATTGCTTCAAAACCTTTAAAACCTTTTTTTACAGTGAATTAAGTGAAGGAAAAGATTCTTATATTTTATAAATGCATTCATTAGTAATATATTGTATGAGAAGAAAATTTATGAAACGTTTGATTTAATTTCAAAGGATTAGCATTGGATTGAAAACAATTTGTGAACAAAATTTTCTTTTATTTTCTGCAAAATTTATTTCCATATAAATTGCATCCATTTTTCGTGTCTCAAAAAATATATTCAATTTTTATATATTTTCAAAAATTAATTGAATAAATGTTTTAAGATTTAACATTCAATTCTATGTAGAGATTGAATAAAAATTTCTTTAATATCATTAAAATCATTAATCTTTGAATTTTATTTTGTGTGAAAAAAGCAAAACTAAATAAAAAATGCTTTTAAGGACACATACCTAATATACCCAAACGGTAATTGAGTGTAACGACGATAACCCGTCCAAAACTGGTCAAAACACTGCCGTCGTATACATTGCCTGAATTCCAGTCATAACTCTCTCCGTGAATGAACACAATTACGGGAACTTTGTTTTTGTTGATCGATGTCTGAGAACCTATTGTTAAGAGAAAAAAAAACAGAATTCAATTCAATTATTACATTCTTTGCTCAAATTTTGTGTAATTTATGAACACATGTAATGAGAAAAATAAATTTTATTTGCAATTGTTGTTTAAATCGTTAACATTTGTAACTCAAATGACTTTTTGTTTAATATATATATATTTTTTTTTTGATTTGATTTTATTGTTTCTATACTTTTCTCTATAAACAGCCCCTGGACTTTGTTCTGCACATTAACTGATTATTTTTCATTCATATAATATTAAAATGAATTAAATTTCAATTTGAAAACTAATTTCAATATCATATAAAAAAATACAAATTTATGATTCATTCAAACGTTGATTGAATTAAAATAAAAATGATTTGTAATTAAATTATCGACGATTTCTTGGTCTTATTTAATAAGAAATGTCAACCCAATGGAAAACCCAATCAATTGAGAGATCGAATTAATTGAATTGAAAATAAGAGACGAAAATAAAGATAAAATCAATGATCAAAATGAAAGACAAAATGAGAGACAGTTTTGGATAAAAAGTTACGAATTAATCAATTAATGACAAAAATATATAGACTTTAAATAATTGATTACTCGTATTGAGTTCTCTGGTATTCAGGCCTCTTTCGGCACTGGTATCACTTTTAGCACTGGTATTCAGTCAACCGCTTGTCTACTAATTTGTGTTTTATGTCTATCTTTGAGCCCAAAAACATTGGGATTATATGGAAATGTTTACATAAAAATGATATATTTCGCCATTGGTTGAGATGATTGGTGGTAGTGGTCAGGGTGGTAGTGGACAGGGTGGTAGTGGACAGGGTGGTGGTTTTAAGAACAGTGATCAGGGCTGCAATCAAATGCTTTCATTGAAATTGTTGATAAAATTATCCATAATTTCGGTATTAAATTGCTTTGCAATGGATTTTGTTGACCGGACTTCCGATTGGCCGGTCGGGTGAAGAAGAAAGTAAAGCCATTTTAGATATGATGGAAAGGTATAAAAACCTATTATTTCTCTTCACTAATACTATATTTCTTATATTGTTATCAAAAACCTTTCAAAAAAAATGATAGACTTATTGATGAAAAAATATGATTTCTGTTCAACAAAATAGAGTTTGATATGAAATATGAAAATAAAGTTTTATAACATTTTATATATATTTTTCGTTTTTCTCACAACAAAAAAGGAAATAATGTCCAAAAAATTAGAAACAGATCTTATCTTCTTTGATGAAATGTTTTGATGTCGACAAAAATTGAAACCTTTTTCCTTTCCGACATTTGGGGAACTGGTGTTTAATGTTTAAATCAATTGCACTATACATTCCATACTGTTCACAACACTCAGGAATGTATATTAATATCTCATTTCCTTAAAATCATTTGTTTTTTCATTTAATTTACATTTTTTGCAAATTATGAACAATTTAATTATGAAATACTTTTAACATAAAAAATCTCATTTCAAGACATGTTTCGCAAAAAATCCAATTAATTATTATTATAATTGTTTTCACAGAATATCTCAAGAATTTTCAAATATCTCAATTGACTTGTGATTAGTGTTTAATTGTAATGAATTTAATTAAAATGATTTTTCTAATATTAAGTTATATAAAAATAATTTATAAAAAGTATTGAAATATTAATGAGTTTTTGATTCATTTTATGAGAAAATGAAATAAAGATTAAAAAAAATTCAATTCAATTATCAAACATTATTTTGACTCAAGATTTTCCATACCATTGAATAAATAGTCAAATTATGATTTAATCAAAGTCTAAATCATTATTTTTTTGCCATTTTATACAAAAATATCATCCAATCTATTGTTGTATTTGTTTCACGACTTTTCGCTTTTTGAAAACTCTTTGCCTTAGAGTTGATATAAATTTAATTACATTTTCGCAACAATTTATTGAACGCTTGCTTTCAGATAAAGGTCTCAATTGTCTGACAAAATAATAATACAGTAAAAGAGGTTTTTATCAAATTTTTATACTTTTTTAGAAAAATGATTGGATTTTTCATTGCCAGGAATTTTCATTTCATTTAACATTGGATATAAAATTAGTCGACATTTAAAATAATATTTTGTTCAAATGATTTGAAATAATTGTTTAATGAAATTAAATTTCATTCTCAACACAACTCACGAATAATGCAATCTTTTTAGGGATTGAAATAAAATAAAAAATTGTATTCATATTTAGTTAAATGAAAACATTAAAAGATTTTGAAATTTTTTTAACCCGTTTTTGGAATAAAAATTAAATGCTAAATATAATGAATAATCCATTGATTGGAAGTAATGTTTTATTATTAAAGACCGAGGAATTGGTGGCAAAACATATGATAATTTATAAGTTGGAGAAAAGTTTGTGTAAATAAAGAGTTGAATGAAAGGAAAAACTTATGTAAACATTAAAAGTAACGCATATTTTGTGCTCTTCTATGATATCAGATAACTATTAATCAGAAAATTATTCATTCATTGAATAATTGATTCCTTGAAATCACTTCGACTTTTGCAGTGAATAAGAAAATGATATAATTTTCAAAAATACAATAAAAGCAAATGAATTTGAGATAAATGTAAGACAAGACAGAAATTGTCTTAAAAAAAATATATGAACTCAAGAAATATCAAAGACTTGTCTTATATTATAGTGAACTCTGTTTTTATGAGCAATGAATTTGAGTTTGAAATTCACTGTATGTTTGAAATGAGTTAAGTAAACATTATTTGAAGTGAAGTCAAATTTAATCCAATTCTTAGTATATTCCAATGCATACAATAGTCGTCTAAACGTAAAAACAATTTATTTTGTTTTATTCCTTTGCTATGACTTTAAAACCAAAGAATGTTTTTTATAAAATAAGAGTAAACTGTATATTGTTTTACTGTTTGTCTTAGTCTTTGTTATCAATTCAAATCACGTCTTCAATTCAAACAAAACTAAACATTTTTTATAACTTTTGGATCCGAAATATAGGCAAAAATGAACGCTATATTCATATATGTCTTCAGTATAGGATATAATAGATTGAAGGGAAAGGCTGATGACAGTCCCTAATATACAGGGTTTAGTCAATACACATATACTTCTAGACCTTAATTAACTTTAAGACATTTTTTCGGTGCAAAAAAAAGAGTAAATTTTTTTTCTTCATTGAATAAACTGAACAAAATATCAAAATATATGCAGAATATGACAATATTCAAAGGAAAGGGTGTTTTGAGAATAGCTTAAATAATGTCAAGAATTCCTTCCACAAAAATCAACTTTTGTTTTAATAAATAAATATATAAAACAAATATATTTTATGTCTAAATATTTTATATCACATAAGGAATACAAATATTTATTTTCGTTAATGTTTTTTTTTGTGTTTAATTTCACTTTAATTAACAATAAAAACATTTTGATATAGAAGTGAATGTGAAATACATTGAGAGATGTCTTATATTTTTTGATAATTTTCTTTGAGATTAAATTAAAATTAGTTTTATATTTAAAAATCTGATGATTATATGTGTGGACACAGATTGTAATGGAGAGTGTGTGCCAACACTGGTAGCCATAGTATGACTGCATATTCAAGTGGTATATCATGTTTAGCGCCGATCGATAGCACACTCACATATATCAACACTCGAACCCTTTTGGGCACTGGTATTATTAGGCCAAGGGTTCAATTTGTTTCAGAATTTAAGTTCATTTTATTTATACTCTCGTTGTCTGCACTCAAAACAATCCTAATGTCTGTGTTTGAACAGCTATTTCTATTCATTCCATGGACTGCGGGGAACAGGATCTCAGCCTACGATTAATATGAAGTTTTTGCAGCAATTTATTCAATTGAATCGCTTTTAAAAGTATTAAATTATTTCTCTTCACTAAGGTCTGAGCCATTGATGACCCAAACATTTCATCCTTTAATTACTTTAGTCTTAAAACACATTTTTATCTCATTTTGATTAAAACTCATTAAAAGTGTTTCTCAAAAATAAAACTTTTTTTATTTTAAACTCAAATTCTGTAAAGCCATTAAATAAACATTTTTAACCCTTAAAAATTATTTAAATTTTAAACTCAAATAAAAAGTTTCAAAAATCAATGCAATAATTGAAAGACAAGTGAAAGACAATTGATTTAATGGTTTAATTCAATTCATGTTATTTATATGGAATCGGATTCACAGAAATTAAATATTTTTATTCATCTCTTGAATACAAATACTTCTAAGCCTTATGTATGGAATACTAACAGCTCTTATCTAAACAGTTGGCCTGTGATTGAATTTGTGTTAATTTTGTTCATTAATTATGTTATATATTTGTCGTCTAAAACATTGAGCTCTAAATCCTTGAGTAATTCTAAGGCTTTTCGATGCCATTCATTACATAGAAAGACATTCTCAAAACACAGTATTTTCTGTGAAATATTTATTATTAATATAACCCCTATTTTTGAGTCAAAAATTTAATTAAAATATTTAATAAAATACTCAAAAATATTTTAAGCAAAGAATTTAACATTTTTTTACTTCAAATTTTGATAATTGGTTCAAATTTTTGTAATTTTATTAGAAGTCTATAAAATTCTTTGATATATAAAAGTCATAAAATTTTTTATAGTTTTCTATAACAAAAGTAACAAAAATATTATTATTATATTTATAAATAAAGTTAACATAAATTCCAGTCAATGAACTTTACAGTATATTAGCTGATTTTGTCAGATCTTACATCAAAACCATATCGAACTAACCCTGGGATTAGCCAATCGTATGAATGAAATTGTTAATAATAAAGTGACCAAGGGTATGATCCAAGGGCATGAGTTTATATTTAAATTCTGAGCAAAATTCTGTTTATATATTCATAAACTGAATGTTTATTTATGAGAATCTTTGAAATATCGATTGAAAAATATTTTTGGATTTTGTTATACGAAAAAACAAAAGCTTTTTCTGTATTTGTTTTTCATCAGAAAATTTTCTCTCTATAAAGTTGTTAAAGAATTGAGAAACCATTCAATCAAAGAAAAATTCCTTTACTTTATTATATGAAATATACTTTCCTTTTAAGACGTTATTTTCGCTGACTTAAGGCCGACATTGAGTGATAAGAACCAGAATTTAATTTCTATCCAAAGACTACACACGACTAAGAAGTCTATGACTTATTGACTATTTTTCAGTGAATGAAATACACTCTAAAAAATTTGTCTCTATTTCTAAATCATTCATCAGATAAGACATTATTTACTTTTCATTTTGTTTCACTCCTTAAGAAATGATGAATTATTTCATATAATGTAAAGAAAATCGTTTGCAAAACAGTATTTATTTCCAAAAACATAGTCTTTGGTTTGCGATATAATACCCCTGAGATTACAAGTGATATTAAGTAAATAATTTATAATTAAATTTTTTAACTAAAATACAAATATTTACTAATAATTGTGTTGTAATTAGTATTTTGTTGTATGTATTAAATAATGAATTATTGTTGTCTCAAAACATATGATTGTTTAGAGAATTACATGTAATTAAAGTGTAAATGAATTTGAATTTTATTTATTTATATTTAATTTGCCATTTTTTGAGTAAAAGTTTTGCAATTATTTTAAAAACTTTTTATACGATTATAATGTATTCAATGCAAACACCGCTATAAAATCGTGTGTTTTATTCGTTGATATTTGCATTGAATTTAATCTAAATTCAATAGTTTTTATAAAAGTCTTGAAACTCGTGTAACAGAAGGCCGGGTGTATTTATAGAGTGCATATGCATATGAACAGCCTGTGAACCGATAGGCCATTCCAATACACTTCCATTGAATGCATACAAAACTGTATTCCTATTCAAACATTTGAATTGAGAAAAAATAGTTTTCTATCAATATATTGGTTTGAAATCCAAATGATATGCTTTTGAAACACTTTTTGGAGTTTTATTTTGCATTGAAATACACTTACAAACCATTTCTATCCCTTTAGAAGTCAATAATATCCACTGATATCTGTGTTAGTGTTCATTGAATAATATATTCTTCACTTCACACTCAATGACGGAATACTCGCTCACGAGTCGGACATTAATCTCAATACGAATGAAATTGTTTAAGACATTCACAATAAATATTTGGCAATGATTTGCGAAAGCGATTCAGATATCAATAAATGTGAAGAAAATAAATTTAATACAAATTTCAATCAATTAAAAGACATGAGAAATGGAAAAGTTTTTTGAAGTGCAAACAAAAACAAACAAAAAATAGTGAATAAGATTTTATACGAAAATTAATCATAGATTCATAATTGCATTCAAAACATATATTTTGGGAATATATTAATAGTAATGAATGAGTCGATGAATATGTAAGCGAATGAAGCAATCATTTAAGTGCTTAAAAGAGATGTATTTTTCTATGAAATTTAGTTTTATATAAAAATAATAATAAAATAAATATTTATATAAAACCTCTTTTGAGTAGTCCTATGAAAAGTGAAATTTATTGCACAGAATAAAAGCTCAAAAACTAGTGATCGATTCATTACAAAATAGTGATATCCAAACAGCACATGGATGTAGTGATGGATCAGACCCATCGACCCGTATGTCAAAGTATTTCTCAGCGTTTTATTGTTATCATTTATGCCTTTCCTTTCCTTTCGTTCGCATCTCAGCTAACAATAAAAATATATATAATCCACACAAAATATTTTCTGTCTGTGCCGGAGAGGGAGAGAACAGTTAGAGGAACCGGGATATAGTGAGTGTGATAGCAGTTAGGAATGAGATACAAATTGGAGCCAAAAAATTGATCCAAAATGAGAGCAAAAGACAATTTGAGTGCAAAAGAACACAATAACTGAACAGTATATAAATGAAGTGACTTTTCATCTCTTCTTTGTCTAACTTTATGTTAAGTCTCGCTATTTCTCTGTCTTTTGGCGTCTCTTTTCATTACATTTCACTCAATGTTGTGATTGATTTTTGTCGACATCTTTTCTGTTACCCCCCTTTCCTTCTCGATGCCAATCATAAGCCAATTGAGCAAATAATATAAAGTTTATGGAAGTGAACAGAATTGCAATTATATTAAACTCTGTCAACATTTCATTAAATTGTTGTTTTTGTTTCAATACATCTCTCAATAAAACTTCACATTTGTATTAAACAATAATTGTTTGTTTCGTACGAAACACAAAAAATATACATTTCTGACCAAATGAAATGAGTTTCAGTTATTTGAGCGAAAATATCAAAAACTAAAATTGCATGAAAACTACTGAACAATATTTGGATTTTATTACATATTTCTTCGTATTTCCGATCAATGAGTGAGTTATCGCTCGGTTTTGGTCTCACTTTTTTTTATACCGTATGTGAGAAACAGAAGAAGACATCGAAAAATATACTATAAAAAAAGGAGACATAAAAACATGTCTACAGAAAGGCAACAAAATTGAGAGATATTTAGCACAATGTGTACCACAAACTCAGCTCTAAATCAAATTGATTTCTTATACTAATGGAAAAAAGATTCTTTGCTTCCCATACGTTTTGGGTCTCATATACACTCAATACATGGCTATGAGAATACACACTATTCTCGATGTGAGCTCTCGTTTGGCTCTCATATACACTTTGGAATAATTTTTTCACTTATATATCAAATTTGCAGTCAATATATTGTATATATAATTATCATTTGATTCAGTGATTCTTTGATATGTTTTTTTGGTTGAAAAGACAAAATAAATTAAAATCTATTTTCTGTTTTATGTGTTAAATGTTTGTCAAAAAAATTATTTTATTTGATTGAGAATTGAAAAAAACATAAAAACTTGAGATTTAATTTGAAATATTTGTGCACATCTTATGCTAAAAGTGAGAAATTCTATGTTTATATCGACGACAATATGTAAATGAGTCAACATTTGGCTCAGAAATACTTTTGTAAACTACAGTATATGAAGACAAACAGTGGTTGCCATCAGTTTATGGCATATCTTATTCTCGTTTTTCTTTCTTCTCAAATCAATTATTAATTGAATGGCAAAACATTTTAACTCAAACTATTCATTAATATTTATCTTCTTTTCTTTTATATTATTTATTCATAAAAATTTCACTTCAATTGAATGTCTTTTGAGTTAAACTTTTCAGATATCGATTGAATTATATATTTTTGATAAACATCTAAATGTTTTGTTTAGAAAAATATTAAGAAATTTCAATCTAAATAATTATGATAATTATATTCAGGATATAATTCATACGAACATAATATTGAAAATAAATAAAATTACGTTAATATAAAGAAAATAAAATTCTGTATACTTTTCATACTATACAACAAATTAGGAAAAACTTATAGTTTTTTATAAGTGTTTGAGAAAAATAGTGAAAATCAAATGTTTGAGATATAATCAAAACTTTATGATTAATTGAATATTATATTCAATATAGAGATTGCAATCAATTATATATTGTGTCAAAAAATATGTGAACAAAATATTAGAAATATTATTGAATAATAAACTCATTTGTGTTTTGGCCGAGAATTACATTAAAGTAGGAAATGATTTATTAATAAAAACATTTTAATTGACGTTATGATGAGCGCCGATATAGTGAGGTCTGGGCGCACACATGTACTCCTGACCCAAAAAACAAAACATTAATTATTAATATCGTGTGTATGAAAAGCAAACACTATTTTTGAAATACATTTTTAATAAATAAGTGATCCATCACATTTAAGACCACATTTAAGACCACATGTAATTCCCAAAAAGCCTTTTACTTTTAAGACAACTTTCCATTCAATGATCACTTATTAGAGGGCTTTCTTTCTCTCGTTTTTTGTTGTCAATGAGAAACACAGTCATAATAGTGATCGAAATATATAATATGGATTGTTATGAACGCAACCAATGATTGAATCAATTGAATGAACGAAATATAAATATAAAAATTGATGTCAAATATATTCAAAGAATGAGATAAAAACAAACTTTTTATATACAATGACGTCGAGTGATAATAATATTCAACGATTCACTTGTCTATAGTGAGGGAGAGCTCCGGGTCTGCTATCCTTTCGCATACCATTCCTCTCACATAATATTATAGATAATATTCATATACGATATGAATGACGGAATCGCTTACTATAAAAGTCAAAAAAGTTCTCAAATTATATGACAAAAAAATTGTCAAATTATATAAATATATTACATATACAACATTTTGTCACTACTTCTACACATTCAGGGGTAAAGTTGAGCCCAATTTAGTATAGCCTAAAGGATTAACTCTACTTATAATAAATGTATTGGAATTTCACATCAAATACAAAGCCATCGAAACAGATAAGAGACCCAAATATAATCAATTCGTGAATAAAACATATATACCGGTAAAAATCCGCCAAAAATATTGTTTGACGTTTTCATAGTTTGATATATATATTAAAACTTCTTTAGTGTTGAATGCATTCATGGACTCGTCTTTCTTTGGCCATTCCTTCTCTTCTCTTTCCTTTATATTTCATCTTTATATATATATTGAATATATGAGTGGTTTTATGTCAACAGAATTCACTTTTTGTTAACATTTCACTCTCTTTTACTCCATATCTCGTGTTTGGCCTCAAAAAAAGATAACTATATAAATGTTGTGAATGTGTTGTGATATCACAAAAACGCATCGTTAATGAATAGTACGTTCCGTGGAGTCGACATATAGTGTGTAAGTGTTTCACTTATGGAGAGCCCGCGCCTGTAGTTAGCTATCAGACCCAGAGCACAGTCATCATCATTATGAGCATCACTTTCAGTCATAACATTGCAATCAAAGGCCAAAAATACTATAAAATAGTCGACAAAATGCTGACCAAATAATGACTGCTTTTTTCAATGATTGATACAATTCTGTACGACTTCTTCAATTGCTCAGACAGGGGGTCATATATGCTCTAAGGGTTACAAATCATAATTATTGGTTGATTTTTATTTGAATTGCATTTTAATTATTCAATTCATATATTATTTGAATTCATGAATAAAATGTGAATTTACTATAAATATAGGCCTCACACCCCCTATCCCTCCCCGAATGAGCCATGAAAGCATTGGATCCACAATTTATGGCACCATTATTTATGAGCGCCTGACATAACTGACTCAAAAATATATAAAAATACGAAATGAAAAAAATAGGAAATAAAATAATAATAATAATAATAGGATTGCATTAAACTTGCCTTTCATTTGATTTGAGACACTCTTTGGATTTGAAAAATTATTCCTATCTTTTACAACATTTACTCTCATTTATGAGTTCAACAAAAAAAATCAAAAACTCCTTTTGAGAATGGGATTCAATTTTGTCACTTGTATTGAAATAAAAATAATATTCATAAACAACATAAAAAAACTTTATTATCACTGAAGAAGAGTTCAGTTTTCGTTTAGTTGTTATTATGCTTTGGACTTAATTTTCTATCACTTCTTCTCTCCCATTGCTTTCACTATATAAGGCACAGTCAGTTAAGAGACTCTTAGACAGTATTTATTGCATAAAATCCGCTGCAATTCATGAGATAATCCCATTTGATGTTAACTGACATTTCATAACAACTTAAACACACATTAACAGCGAAAACACACGAAGTCTTCACTATCTCTATATATAAGTGAATGAGATTATGGTTTGCATTAAAATACATAAATTGTATCAAAAATATTTCTATAATTTCTGGCTTCAAATCACAATAAATTTTTTGTCCAATTATTTAAATTCGTTTTTATATTACAAATATTCATATAATAGTTATATAAATATTTCTATTACTTAAAAAAAGGGGAAATACATCTAATGGTAGATAACAAACATCTGCTTTATTTAACACGAAATCTCCTTTAAATGTAAAACATTTTTATCTAATGTCTGGGAAAATATATCCTATTTTTAACATACGATTTAAGTTAAAAACATTGTTATTATTTTAAAGAGCGTTACTTAAAAATATACTTATTTTTAATGAAAATTTATTTTAAAATTATATAAAGACTTCTTTTCCTCACATATAGAGAGAGGACAACAAACACAATATCTGCGGCTTTTCTCATGTAAATTAAAATTCAATTTTTAAAACCAAAGAAAAGTTTGATTTTTGTATTGACACAAAAATATATAATTCTTATCTGTATTTTATAATTTAGAAAAGAATTTCACTTTAATATTGGATATAATTTCATGAATTTCTTCAATAAAATGTTTGTTTTGTTGAATTCATTGTATTTTCAATTCGTTTAAATAATTCATTATAAAAATTATTTACAAATATATAAAGTGTTTATTTTGAACAACAAAAAGATTACTATAAAATAATAGTCGAAACACAAGAGTATAAAAAAATTCCGACCATTTATTCAATAAAATATTTTTATATATCAAATAAAAACCAAAAGAATTCAAAATTTTCATTTATATAACATATTAACTGAAAACTCAATTCAATGAAAATGACTTGAAATCAATATTCGATTGAAATGAAGACAACTCTTATATCAAAGAATATTCTTAATAAAAATTCTGTAAATAATAAGGACTTTGACTTTTCTCAAATAATTTATAGTTTTATATAAAATAATATAAAAGTTAATTAAAAAATAAAGAAAAGATTGTTTATAACAGAAACAAAAATATTTCAAAAAATATATTGAAAAACATTATTAGCCTTACAATTGGGTCCATTTAATGGATATATTTTTCATCTTTTTTGAGTTCATTTAACAATAGAAGCAATTCTTTGGCCATATTTTATATTGAGATACTGTATGTAAAAAATTATATTTTTGGTTTTGCTTTATATTTGGCTTAAGATTTATATTGAAATAACGAAAAGACTTCTTATTAAGCAAAACGAAAAGTACAGAAAATCAATCAATCATTTGCTTTCAAAATATAATATATTGATTGCAAAGCGATATTTCCATCAGTTTTATCAAAAGAGATGAAGAGATGGAAAGTTGTTATTTACAATCAATAATGAAATTACATTTTTTTTGCTCCCTTTCTCTTTGAATTGATTTTGTTTTGTCTAAATAGCGATAATAATAATAAAAGTTCTGTTTTTCTCTAAAATATATTTCACAATAATTTGAATCCATAGCCAAAGCAAACGTTTCAAACTTTTCAAACATGTTTGCAATGAATATGCATTTCGTGTAAATCTATAGTCATTTCGGTATTAAATTTAGTGTTTCTTTAAAGTTATGTTTCAGTAATATATTCAAAGGTAGAAAATAAATATGAAATTTTTTGTTTTTCTGAAACACATAACAATTATTTCAACTATTTTTGAGCTCAGTTTCAGTGAAGAAATCAAATAAATGTGAAACTTATTAATGAAATACAAATATAGGATTTGAGAGCTATTTGGCTGTGAATGGCTTTAGTCATACAAACTGTGTCTTTGGTAACCATGAATTTTATCGATGAATACATTGTTTACTTTAAGTGAATAAAATTATATTCAATTGTAATGAGCACATTAACAATGATCTTGGTTAAATATATGACAATTTGCATGATTAGTATATTAAACACAAATGATTGAACACACGTTCGCCTATTGACTGACCCCTTGGCCACTCCACGACACAGTCATCTATTTTTATAGTCGGCCGCAAATGTGTCCGACTTTGCTCTGAATATTCAAAAACAATAAATAGTTTTGTTTTTGTATAACTCAATGTCTAAACATTTCCATTGAATTGAAGCAAAACATTTAATGGTTAAGAATTGGACAAAACATTTCAAATACAGTGAATATGTTGTGAAATATTTTCATCATTTCGTTAATGAAAGTCAAAAATATGTCATTTTTTGCATTTTAAGTCATAATTTACATTATTTTCAAATAATGTCATAAAAACTTAAACTATGATTGAAATACTTTTACTTTAACAACAGTTTCATTTGAAATATAATTATTTTTGTTTCCATTTTATATATTTGTCACAAACTTGTCGTGAATTTCTTTTAATGCGAAAAACATTGCTTTGCTTTGTATTCAAATTATATTTGACACAAAAATATCAAAACTGAATTCATTTGACATCTAATTAAAAGAGAAAACATTTTTAATATATAACAAAAAAAACTTAATCAAAGTTTTTAGGATTAAAAATCCATTCATAAACGCGTGTTATGTTTAAAATAGGAAAACATTTTCTCATTTATTTAATAATAAAACCATTTGTCATTTGATTTGATTTTAATATATTTTTATTAATGAGTTTTTATTTGAAAATCACATGAAATGTTGAATCACATAAAAGACTAATTATTGCAATATCTCTGTTAAAACAAATCATTTTTAATGCATTTCTAACATTAAATTTATAGCCATTGGCCTAACAGTGAGAATAACATCACTCTATATTGACTGTATTTATTCAAACCTTAAGGGGTTTTCATATGATTTATCTAATATCCCCTGAAAAGACACTTCACTGTAAGGCTAGCCGTATATGAATGTCATTCCCAGTATTGATGAAAACACAGTTTAAGCCCAAAGAGAAGTTATTTTAGAAATTACTTTACACTCCAAAGAGTATATAATATACAGTGCATTGCATTCAAAACCGAATAAAATATATTCACATATAATAATGGTTTCAATATTTGAATTGATTTTATCAATGTTTTTCGTTCAATAAATACATTATAATTATTTTACAAAAATTATTCTGAGTTTAATTATTATAAATTGATTGAGATTTTTGTTATTAATTGAGAGTAGAGTAAATGAAACCAAACCTCAACACAAGTGGTGCCAAAACTTTTATTTTAATTCATATTCTTCTTCATTATTGTTATAAAACTTTTCTTTTATATAAAAGTATTAAATATAATAATATATAATATAACGAATGTATGAATGAATGTATGCATCAGTTCTTACAAAGATTTTTTGGCGTTAAGGAAATGTGTCGAAAAAATAGACCTAAAATTAGTGAACGAAAAATCATTAAAGCAGTGAATATAAGACCTATTCATAGCCTCTGTATTAAGACTGAGAATAATATCGTTTTGTAGACTATGTTTACAATTAAAACTCTATGGCCAGGGATATAGCCATTAAAATATGTGAAAAGGTTTGGCTCATTTTAGCTCAAGAATAGAGTCAATGGGGATATCCATAACGAGAGGCAAACCTTCAATCAATTGTTTTCTATTTTTTGCTAAAAAATAATTTATATTTATTTATATTTTAGTTAAAATAACACTTTTTTCCGAAACCTTCTGAAGAAAATACAGTAAATATACGATTATTTGAAGCAATACTTGAGTCAGAAGTGGTGAAGCACTTGGATGTACACCAAAACCAGTCTGAGCTCTATATCTAAGTTGAGAACAAAAAATGATTGGATAAAGTGAACGGAAATGTATTCATTTGTCAGCTTCTGTTCCTCAAAATATGGGGCAAAAAAATGGATGAATGAAAGGGTGAACGAAAGGGTGAACATAAAAAACAATTAAAATTAATTTTCTATTATTATTATAAACAAAATAAAGACTATATTTTGACAGTCAGTCAACCAAAAAGTAAAGTCTAATTAGTTGTCAAACAATGGCTTAAGAGTTATCTGAAGCAAAACACAAACTTTTCGTTTAATTTTCTTAACCAAAAAAAAGTAAATTCACTTCTCTTTTATTCACTGAAAATATTGTATATATTTTACGAACTCTTTATTGGAAAATGAGTTAATTTTTCTTTAATATACTTAACAAACAATTTGTTTTTGTCTTAAATTGAAGTCTCATTTAAGCGTTCACTTAATGTATATATTTTTATATCCTTTATATTCTATACTTTAATAATGAAGAAAAATATGAAAAACAATTTCTTTCTGTTATTTATAAATATATATTTTTATCACAAATGTGAAAACGATTGCATTGGCGCACATCGACTGTCCATTTGTCACCGGTATTGTAAGATAGGAAATATAGATTTTGAGATTTTAATCCATGTCTGTCTGTCACAGACTTTTCTGCAACTATTTTGTGAACCACTGTTTTGAGCGTCGATTCCTTCATTCATATCATGTGTTTGTATATAAAAGTATTGAAAACTATTTTTTTCATAACAAACAATAACTTTTTCTCAATAAAAGTTATCCGTCTTATAATACTATTAATCAAATTATATTCAAGTTTTTCAAAGGGGAGAAAAAAAATCACTTTTTAATAATAGTTATAAACATAAAAACTTTGCTCAAAATATATATATTAAAATCAAATTTTCAAATTTGAGTAAAAAATTGAAATTTAATTCAATTATTGTTATAAAAATTAAACACATTTTTTAAATAAAATATATTTAATTTTAACTAATTTTTTCTCAAAAACTTTTTATTTTTAAAACAAATATCAGAAATAAATAGACTTTTTGTCTCACGTTTTCATAAATTCAAATCAATATTATTCTCAAATGTATTGAAGTTTTGCTTTGAATTTCAAACAAAGCAAAAACTCATGAAATATTTGTTATTTAAAAAAGGGTATAAAAATGATAAGAAGCTATAATGGGGTTAACATCAAGAGGACAGTAATTCTGTAATCCATTTCAGTAACTCTTTAATCAAAGACTAAATTCAGAGTCACTTAAGATTTCAGATATAATTGAGTAAAAAAAAATATGAAATATTATTTGAATTTTTATTTTCATTTCATAAATATATGAAAGTCTGCTATAATTTCAAATGGCTTTCAAATTAAGGGTAATATCACTTTTGGAAACAAATTTGATTTGAATACAAAATTAATTTAATTGTATTTGAATGCAAAATATTTGTGATGTGAGCACAAGAGGGTCGGCATAAAAAACTGGGATAAAAAACATTCAGAATATTCTTATATATTATAATTAAATTTCAATTCGTTGCGAATTTTTATGTAAATCATATGAAATATAATTCAATTTTTGCCAATTGTCTAATGAATAATACATTAAAAAATTATTCATTAGATATATATAAAAGTTGTATTAATAGCAAAACAAATATTAAATATTAATTAGATTAACACAAATAACAAATTATTTTTTCAATCGATCGCAAACTCAAAAATGAATTCAAATTATGTTTGAAAAACAAATAAAATATTTATTTTTTATTTAATTAAAAACGATATACAAATGGAGTATTAATTCAATCTCAGATTGAATTGAGTTGTCTTTGTTGAAGACACCCTTTTTTCATCGTCAGAACCGGTCGTTATTATTAAAGATAATTTTCAAATATAAAGCATTAAAGAAAAATTCTTATCGTATTAATGATCGTCGGAACGGATATATGAGTCGAGAGTTTATTAAAGAATTTGATCAATAGTTTTATGGCTCGTAGAATATATTGAAAAATAAGGGGCAAAAAATGTTCACTTGATATCGCAGTTCAATAGACAAATAAAAACCTATGGATTTGAATATAAATATATATGTTGTGAAACCCCCTGAAGGGATCAAAGGGTTTCTAGAAATTTTGGGGCAATTTTTCAGCATTTATTTCAGAGACGAAAACAACAAATGATTTGAAAAAGTGAACCAAATATAAAAAATATAAATATATTTGTGAACCAAAAAATGCATTATTTATATATGAAATGCAAATACGATTATTACGAAAAGTGGTGCTCATATTATAGGCTGTCCTCGAGTGCAATATATCTCAATTGAAAGCAAAACTATTGTCAGAAAAATCAAATTCATCTCTGCTTTTATGCTAAACACAGAGACACGAAGTTTTAAATTTATATCTTATATAATACTTATATGTATTACCAATAAATTCATTGCTGAGAAAAACTCCTTTTAATGGACGAAAAAACGGTAAAAATTTGTTTTTATTTTTTTTGTATGTCTTTAAGTAATCGTTGGTTTACTTTGCATTCAAACTAATCATAAATAGATTAGAAAATAAAATACATATAAAGAGGACAAACACTCACATATTGTGTCCGTATATTTGTAGTGAACAAAATCTGAATAATCACAAGATTTTTGTTTAAATAATCAAATTATTATCAAATTATAATCCGGTTCTTCTCTCACACGTCAAGTGATTAATGTGTGTTTCAAACAACAATTTTTTTGCGATTTTTCTTTTGGCTATCAATATGTGATTCACTATAAGTGGAGGATTTGGTCCTTTCGTGACGTTTGCTCTAAATATATAGACCTCATACTAATAGTAAGTAATCCCAGGTGTATACCTGTCCCTCCCATTCCACAGACTCACACATATAATAAGAATTAATAACATTGAAATTCAATGATTGCATTTAGAAAGCCATAATTGCAATGTTCATTAGCTCAGGCATTTCGATACAAACCATTTGAGTGTTCATTTAAAATGATATTCAAAGCTGCGATCAATATATTGTCTCACATATAGTAGACATACTTTTTCGATGAGCCCATAAAGTCCAGAATTTCCAAAAGACTAACAAATATGTGAAAAACAAGAATTTTTGGAGAATTTAACCAAAAATACGTTCAGTATTTTTGACCAAATAATTAACAATAAAAAACAGTTTGATTTGTTTAACAGAGCTCTAAATGAACTCTAATTTTTGTAAATAAATTCATTCAAATCAGTGATTGATTTAAATGAACATAAAATATAGTAAACAAATGTTTGCACAGAAAGCCTGTGCTATACATACTGTTCGCATCGATATCTCATTGAGAAATACCATTCAATTAAATGATATCATTTTCGACATTAAACTCATATTTGAATTTTGATTTGAAATCTTTGAAATTGATTCAGATTTTAACAATGATATGCCATTAGTTACCATTCCTTTCAGCTGATGCTTCAAAACATTTTTGGAAAAATAATGAATTGTTTTGAAGTCCTATTATTTGTCAAACTTTTATCCCACGAATAAATCATAACAATTTTTGTCAATTTTTATTCTATGGAAAAATCTTTAAAAATTATAAATAATTTTAATATTATTTTCTTTACACAAAACTCGTTATTATTGAAAAAATATTTTTTGTTTTATTTGAGATTTTTTGTCTTTAAATATTATAAATCATTTTTATTTTAAAATACAATAAAATAAATGTTATCATAAATAACATTAAAAATAATATTAAAAAATAAATTAATACTAAATTTAATTCTGTTTCAATTCATCAAAAAATTATCTTTCGTTACAAGTCTTGAAAATAAATACAAAAAACTTTTATATTTACACAAATTATGACAAAAAATGATTTTTAAATTCTTATTAATGTTTGTGAAAGACATTAGAATTATAAATAATTGCGAAAAACATATAAATATTAATAAAACAAATAAAAATTATTTGAAATTTAAATGACTTGAAGAATACTGTGTCTCAAAATTGATTACTTTTTCTGCAGTTTAATGAAAGAGAAAAATATTTGAATTCAAACATTAAAGTCTTTAATGATATTGTCTATCGTTTAATAATAGCACCAAAGAATGCATAGTTTGAAAACAGAAGGCCATATATGAAGAGGACATTTGAAATTCATGATAAAAAAGCACTAATGAAATGATTCTCTAAAAATAAATTCATATTTTTGACCAAAATATATATAATATTTTGTATTGATTTTTCAAAATAAACTATAGTTTGGCGGAGAATAAATGGCTTAATATTTAATCTGTGCTTTAAATAAACATTTTTCTTATGCGTGAAAAATAACATTCAATATTAAAATACGTATAAAAAATATTCACAAAAAATATCGTCTAAAAAAATAATCATAAATTCATTGATAAACAAATATAGCTTTTTATGAGAAGAAAACTATCTCTCGTTTTCAATATAATTGCAAACGATTTCCATTTGAATGAATAATTTTTTACAGAATTTTTTATTTTGTGAATAAAATTTAAATATAAAATAAGACGAGAAAAAAAATGGTTGTGAAAACTCACCTGATTGTGAGCTGTGGCCGATTATAGGGGTATAAATATTCAAATAAAGGCAGTCTTCGCTTTGATTGCTTAACAGACGAATCAAGTTTTTCAAGTATTCAAACCGTTGTGAAGGCATTCGTTTCAGCGCTTCCGAACTGTTTCTCATAATTAGCTCATAATAGGGTATACGTTGCGGACACACCGGCGACAGTCTGTTGGCCAGTCGTGTGCCGCGCCAATGAGTGGGCGTCACGGGCGGCATAAACCGCAATGAGCCGATAGGGGGTGTGGCGTACGGCACCCCCAGGTAGGCCTCAATAGTCTGGAGCGTAATTGTGGGAAAGTCTGATTGTTTTAATGCAGTGAATGTCACATATTTTCCCCTCAATGAGCCGTATTTAGTGTTCACCTGACGGACAGACAGATTCTCATTTTGATCCGGGCTTAATGTGAAGCCAAAAGACATACTTCGATGTAATAGTAATGCGATTGCAATCAATTTGCAGTACATTTCGACACCAGTTATTAAATCACATTATATTTCACTCGAAAAACTTTGAGTCCATTTCCTAATCATATAAAGAATATAAGAAAACAATCAATAATTATATGGTTTTTGGAATTCATTTTAAATATTAATAATTAAAATATTAAATTTCATTCACTATTTGACACAAGAATTGAAAAATAGCAAATAATTTACATAAATATAGGATTGCTTTGTATTAGGATTTTTGTGCTTATGTTTAAATAGATTTTATTAATCCTATTAACTATTATTCAAATTTGTTATCAAATTATTCTGTGATTCAGTCATAAAGACATTAATCTTAATCAACAAGAAATAAGTTTTCTTTTCATACAAACTTTCATTCATATAAAAACTTATTGATTAAAAACGAATTAATATAAAACAAAATTATTTATAACAAGAATTTATTTCAAAAGTTTTAAGGAATTTTAATGTATTTTAATATACAATAAAAATCTGAACAAAAATTATACATACATTTGATTATTCAAAAATGTGTTTTGTTTGAGAATTTGGCACAACTTTCATACATAACACGAGAGAAAAACACTTGACTTTAAAGAAATCAATTCTTTTGTGAATATTATAAGTATTTGTTTTTTCTCACAAAAAAATCTTCACTAAAATATTATATTTAATATTCAAAACATTATTTTTTGAACGAAAAAACATTAATCTTAAGTCTACGGAAGCATTTATTTTCCCATTCACTTCCAAACACTTATGACAACAAAAACTTATATATTTATATATATTTTATATTAAAAACACATTTTATCCAAATTTTTAATAAATGCGATAACAAAACGAGTGTTTAATTAATTGATTTAATATTTTTTTTCAGAGAAAAAGGCGAATATTTTGCAGTAAATACTTTTAGAATATTATTATTGAATATTTCGCAGATTTTGTTCACTTATCGATGAAAAACAAAATGTATTTTTCATCAAATTTATTGCAAACGAGAAAAGCAGTCAAAAAATAGTTGAACAATAGATCACATCTTCACTCGTCGGCGAACAGACAGTGAATGCGAATCCAATGGCAAACGCAGAATAGATATGCCAGCCGTTGGAGCACTGGTAGAGTCACTGGCAATGTCTGTGAGTGGAGTGTCTGTGAGAACTCGTACTGACTCTAAGCAGGCGTTAGAGAGTGCAAGACTGGCAGCAACTCTGGCCAGTGATTAGGCTTTCATGTATGAAATGCGTATAAATATATACTGATATTAAATATTGAATTTGACAACAAATTCACATTCAATGACTCAATGCATACAATTGTATAGAAATCGCAATATTAATCAAATTCAATGAATACAACAATTGTATTGCAGTCTTGACTCGGATTATAACAACATATGAATAATATTACATAAATATGTCTTTCGTTACAAACGAGATATCAATTTTAAAGTCTGTTCAATAATTCATAATTTTTTATAATTATTTTAAATCTCATTATTAATGAAAACGAATTTATTTTAATATATTTGAAAACATTTGTTATTATTATAATAAAAATTATTATCTAATTCTTGTTCCACAGAATATTTAGAATATTTTCTTGCGTTTGATTGCAATGTTGATGTCATGTCAATCACAGAATATTATTTTCAGATCAGAATATTCTAAACAAAATTCAGATTTCGTTCATAAAAAACAAATCAAAAGTCAATGATATATTATATTCAAATTTTATACAATATATAAAACGTCTCAGAATTCATATCTAAGCGAAAGGTCAAATGAAATGTAGAAAAACTTTTCAATTACTTTACAAATGAGTTAATGTAATGAATGAACAGACGGTTGAAGTCATCTTCCATTCATTGAGTGATTAAAATAGTTGTTATACCCAAACATTGTGTCCAAACATCACTATAAATGCAAAAACATTTCCCATTAAAATCGTCTTCAATTCCAAACGTGTTTAACGTTATTGTTTATAAACACTTCAATTACTAAATTGCATATAAAATACATTTAATTAACTAATTTTGTGATAATTAAAGTTTTATTTAATTATATTTTTTGATTAATTATTGAAATTAAAACAATATATTCATTACATATAATTCAAAAGTCATTAAAATTATTATAATTTTCATTCATTTTATAAAATCTTTTTTTTTGACAATAAATATAATTTAAAAATAATGTGAATTTTATTTTTCATTTTGAAATTAGACATTTGTTATGAAAGCAAACTTTATATAAAAAGCGCTTTATTTTGAAGTGAAGTGAAATTTTTAGTCCAAATTATGTCTTGAGTTCCGGTTTTGCAAAAGAAAAGGCAAAACATGTTTATTATTGATTTATATTTCATGTCTCGAAATAACAAATAAAACTAATAATTCAATAGAAGATACGGGAAATGAATGGACAGAAAGGACTAGATTTTCAATAGAGTAAACATTAACCCAAAAAGAGTGAGAAAACAGAAAATTTCGGATAAAAGTAAAGAATATATATATTTATTAATATATATAGAGTTGTGCTTAAAGTTTATGTGAATTTACTTTTGGCTTTTTTTCACTCTGGAGTTGAGACTGATATTTGATGTTATAATAAATGTAAGGAATATTCTGTTACCAAATATATGTCTTTTCACTAATAAAATATATATTAAACTCATTTATTATGAGCTCATATTTGTGGTCATTATTCTTGTTTTTGTTGTGTTTGTCTCTAATATATGTAATGTTATTTGATTTTTACTTTTATTTTACTTTTGTATTAAAAACTGTAATTTCATTATTAATGCAGTTATTA